>JABFFC010000463.1:0-18948 GCA_013623535.1 Fusarium penzigii
CCTCAATCCCGATCCTTTCCCCCCTCTAAACCTGAGACCCCTGGTCTCAGAGCGTCACTGATAATTAATGCTCCGTCGTGCTCGGATCAGTGGCCCAGAACGAACCCCTCCCCTCTGTTATCCTGCTGTAGCTATGTAACTATCAGACAAGAAATAGCGTCCTAGTCTTGAAGCGGTCACTCAGTGATGGGGTCATGCTCCTCAACCCAACCAATCCCAGTCTATCGTCAAGCCACGCCGCAACCTGCAGCTGCAAAGCCTGGGGAGTGCCCCCATGGGCGATCGACGGGAACGATTTTTCAGTCTGTGAATGACCACTGGCAGCTACAGAATCAAGCCTGTGTGTCTGGTGAGGGGACGTCAAGATAAACAACAAGACGCATGATCATCCGAAATAATTGACGATGTTGCATTAGAGATACCATGTGCCGGATCCAAAAAGAAAGATAGGTCATTCATAATTGAGCATGATATCACTGCCAATCATTCACTTTTCAGGATATCAATGTGATGATAATGATGATGGCATTAAAGTATGACTCGCTATGTTCTACCGACAAATTTTCGCAACTAAGGCTTGCGAAGATGATCAAAACGTTAACTTAACCTTCGATCTTAGGCGATGTTAACGCGACTGAGCATGGCTACGTTTGCAAAGAAATGCTTGTCTGAAAAGGGCACTCTAACGGACCTCGCTCCGAGGCCGAGGCCAAGCCCAAGAAGCGACGGAGATGTGACTAGCAGGCTACAAATCCTTCCAGGAACAGCCAAGGATGAGACGCTGGAAGGACAAGAAATAAATAAAAAATCCGAGTACCGTACTTTTGAGTGCCAGGGGTATACGTCGGCGATGGCACAGTCAGACACACTGGCGAGTCAAGCCATTTTTAGCATGAAAACGGTTGGATTATGTATTGACCAGTTCAAGCAATAAGTTTCGAGGCGCGGCCGATGCCACGCGTTTCTTTTTAACACTTTGGAATGAAGACATTGTTCAAATGGGAGTTCGTTGGGAAAAGAAATTGGTCTGACAAAAGCGATGTAGCGGACAAATCATGTCGCTCAAATGGTCGGGTCGTGGGGGTGACTGGACGCCTGGCCATTTTGTTTCGCGTTAGGCTGGTCCTGGACTTTTTTTCCTTCTTCCCCTGTTCATGAGACGAGCAACAGGCTTGGTCGAAAACAATGCTTGGGATTTGATTGGCAGAAGTGAATACTGCACGCGAGGATGAACTTGTCTTGGTTGAAATCGATTTATGATACAAAGGATATATCCTGACTTTAGATGAAGAGGATATTATTTGAATACAGGCGTGCTTGTACTTGGTCTGGATTGGATCTATCTCGTGTTGTTCCGGTTTAGGGGAGAAACGCCTTTGAGGAAGTCATGATATCTAACAGTAGGGGCATCTGTTTGCAGTGTCATGAACGCAGAAGTATGCCTTCTCAGGATTATAAGGACGATACGATGCATTATTCATTTGTTTTATAAGTGCATACTTGATTGCGTCATTTCAGAATTCTAGGATACCTCCCAACAAGTTAAAGGCTAAGTGGAATCACCTTCTGGTATGCATTGGGGCACCAGAACGAACATGTTCATCGCCAACGTCAAGCATGTTTGTGTATAACCTAGTATCTCTGGCCAAAGAATCGGTTAGTTGTCTTCGTTCTATTTCTGTATCTTTCAACGTTCCATGAGAATGCACAAGTATGACATTCGTTCAACCCTTGTGGCACAGAAGCAATCCTGGACCTGTGTTATGATCCTCACTTGGTGTTCTTGTATCATTCTCTTCACCTGCCTGCCGCTGATACCTCTGACATGGCAGATAAAAAGTAAAGTCTCATATGATGTAACATAACAACAGCATCTCTCTCTCTTAGAGCATCTAACATGCAGCAAAAAAACAAAAGAAAGGGTCTGGCCGGGGATTGAACCCGGGACCTCTCGCAAACTGTGCTTTCGGGTTTACCCTAAGCGAGAATCATACCACTAGACCACCAGACCGATCAAGCGCCTGTACAAGGAAGCTGCTCGTGATTACGGACGGGCGGCCAGCAAAAACATCTCATACCCGGGACTCTCATCTTTCCGTGGACTTCCATGTTGAAAGGGACGGAAAGCCAGTGGCAGACATCAATCAACGGAGATGGTAGATTCTATTCCTGATCTGAGTTCAATCGCAGAACCTCATGCAAACAGATACAACAAATCTCGTTTGACATCTTTAGCAGCAAAAACCTTCCCAGTTAGTAAACAGGTTTGACACTGCAACAGTTCAAACGCAGCCAGGAATAGATTCGGAAGTGATAGAGGGTTGTTGGCTCAATCAAAGCAGAAAACACGGGACTAGTCCATTTCTCGTCTTCTTTTCTTTGGACTTCTGTTGCGTCAAAGAAATGCTTGGATATAGCATGTCTGGCATGGCATTGTAAAGATGATGTTGGGCTGACTATCACTATGACGTCAAAATCAGTCAGGACGAAACCCACGTTGCATGATATCACGCTCTACAGAACAAATTGACGAACTTATTTCTCTCATATTAAACACTTATCACAGCAAACATTAAATCTGAGTTGCCGAATTCCTTCTGCAGCAAAATGCCGACAGACAAGTCATCACCGAGCGCTAAGCCTGTATCTCATGGACACCGTTGGATCCTTTTCGTGTCTGGACCAACCGCTTCTGGCAAGACAACCATAGCGAAGTATCTTGCCGACCAACTCAAGCTAAAGTTTGTCGAAGGCGATGATGTAGGAATATTTTGTTCCTGGTCCTCAGATATAGCCAACGAATCAAATACTGATGACCAGACAGTTCCATCCAAAGACAAACATTGAAAAAATGCATCGAGGAGAGCCATTAACCGACCAAGACCGTCAAGGCTGGCTCGAGGCTCTCAGAGAACACGCATCAGTCCATCCAAAAGGACCTGGTTCCGAACATCTCGTCATCACCTGCTCGGCACTTAAACGCATGTACAGAGACCTTCTCAGACAAGGTTCCGACGAGGCCGGAGATTTGCGTGTACATTTTCTGCATCTCGACGCACCTGAAGAAGTCCTCCGCGAACGCGCAGCAGCTCGCAAGGGGCATTTCGCTGGACCAGAACTTGTGCGCACCCAGTTCGAGGCGCTGGAACGGCCTACCAAGGATGAGAAAGATGTTGTGAGCATCAGCGTGGATCGACCGTTTGATGTTGTTCAGAATGACGCATTGGAAAGAGTAAAGGAATTATTAGAGGAAGACGCCGAATAATGGGCTATTTGCGAGGGTATTTTGGGCACGTTCGATAAAGAAATGGGTATCATAGCATGCCTGACATGGCAATAGCGAGCATCAAAGACACTAGACCTAGACTAGGAGCATACAGTGAAGCCGCGTCCTCGCGCGGCAACTGACCCCTCCCTGTGCACGCATACTCCTTTGGAAGCGTATCGGCCAGGTACAGGTCGTCGAAAGGTATACAATCGAAACCTGTTCCGTTGTCATCCCTCCATCTCGAATGCACGATGAACTTGTCCATAACCTTGGAGCTGTTGGGGGAGTCTGAAAAGTTTTCCAAGAAGGAGTTGCTGCAGAGGTCAGTTGGTTAGCTGCAAATCAGACCTGTGAGTAAAACGCGATAAATACTTACAAGAAATCATTGCCAACGTAGACGCTGTTGAGATCAATCTCACTAATGTTGTTCTTGGGCCAGTACCAAAACCTCTCGAGTTCTCCATTCTCCAACTCTCGATATTCAGAGCTCAGGTTGAGATCAGGGCTGACAGTAGCGTGAAACTTGAAGTTCTCCCAGTCAACTGCCTTGGGTGGGAGCAAGATGCGTTGAAGATTAGCGTTCGAACTGGCCGTTAGTGTCTCAAGCTTATCGACAATGGTCAAATCCACTACTGTTCCCCAGTAGGACGAGATGTAGACGGTGCCAATCGATAGATCCTCGAGGGATGAATCTCGGGTTAGGTTGGTCTGCCACCATTGCAACCAGAGATTGTCAATATACATGGATGTCGCGTTGCCAGTTCCAAAGGTCAGACTGAGGTACAGCCCATCGATCTGAACCTCACTGGCGTTTGACCATCCGAAGTTGATGTTCTCCAAGTTGGGCCAGTGCCGGCTGTTGATCTCCATCTTAGGGGCGATGTTTCCTTCGAATTCGACTGGGTACTTGAAGAAACTGTCCACTGAATCGAGTTGTGCACTTTGAAGGATGATTTCGCCACCAAAATCAGTATCGGTGAACCCCTGTAGTCCGTCATGTTTCAGTGTCGTGAGATTTCTGGCTTGCAGTTCCAAAGAGCCCAGGCGTGAGAGGGAAGTGATATCAATCGTTTCGAGGCCCTCCATGTTTTCAAACACGACAGACTTCTCAACAATAGTGAGATTAGGCACGCTCAACTCCTTGAGACCGTAAAAAGAGTCAAGGTACAGGCCTCCACCGATGCGCCTAAGTGTCGACGATGAAAGAGAGAATGGTTCTGGCCAAGGGTCGGGCCATCCACGACCGTACGCATAGGAGCGGACCAACGATCCCCGAATCTCTTCAATGCCATCAAGATTGATTGACTCGTCAACGTCTGCGCTGAGTGTGAGAGTCGATTCGATGATTTTGCAATTTTTACGGATTTCATCTGCTTCTTTCGCGTTTGATATCACAGGGTCCGTGCAATTGTAACATTGCACAATGACTGGAGACGGATACAAGGGTTAGACACCTGTTAGTTGAGTTGAGCAATACAAAACACACCTGGAAGGGTCAGTACAGTGCTGAGCACAGCAAGAGCCTTTCCTCTCAACATGATAAGAGATCTGCTTGAGATGTTCTTGAGAAATTCTGAAATGACGTCGCGAAGGCATATTAATAAAGGGGGCCGTTCACCACGCGAACCACGCGACCGGACATTTGTTCCTTATTATGCAAACCTGAAGGATCAAATGCCAAGTCGCGATGGTAATCAGCCCTGAGACGACGCTTCCTCGCCCTGTACCAGAACCAATGGTACTTTGTCAGGTCGTTCGTTCTATGCTAAACCCGCGAAGCGAAATGAGTTTTAGCACATGCCTGTCCTTAAAGTGGTTTACTCCAAAGAACAACCTGCTTATATTGGCTGGTCAGCGAGAAAGGCGGAGTTCCCCTGGAAAACCACAACAATCGGGGCCGAAAGCCGTCTGGGCAATGACATTCATTGGCGAAGATACGCATTGTCATTTGATGGTCTATGCGCCAAATCAGTATTCGCCACGTGCCAGCAGTTCCTTGACTCCGGTCACTGGTGAGATTCGACATGACTTTGGCAGCTGCAACAAGTTGCCCTACTATCAAATCTTCCATCTCTCAAGTGAATTTCTGTAGATATAAGCTAAGACAAACATTTATTCATTAGAAACAAGTGACAATCATTCTCGCTCCATACCAGCATTCCGCACTGGGAGGGGAGATCAACTAATTACTCTCTCCCTCAACCAATTGTCTCAACGCATCTAAATCCTCCTGTCGCCATTCTACCACCTTACCCTGCCACTTCTCCCCTGCACCGCCACCCTTGATTTCCTTGATCGTTTCCTTGACCTTTGACACCATATATTCGACGGCTTCTTTATCGCCCACCACAGCCACGGGACCAGAACCTCTTGGCTCGCCGATAGCCAAAACTAGAACCAGTCCTGTGCCCTTTATGCAATCTTTGGTGTCGCCCACCACTCGGTTGATAAAGTCCGTACCTCCATCAGTTCGGTGTATGAAAGCATTCTTACCATGTGATATCAAAGTCTTGACTCGGTCAGACTCGTACTTGGCTATCTCAAGCAATAATCTCTTTTCGGTACGCTTGAATTCGGTAATAGTGTTTGACATGGTCGCGACCTTCGTTGATACATCACTCGGGGCACTGCTGGACGATGTGAGCTTTGCGATAGAGCTGATCGCATCGACCGATGCTTGTGCAAGTCGGACTGCCCGGTCTCCGGCTGTGAAGGAGAGACGGCAGTTCTTGCCATGAACTGATTGAGTTGACCCAAGAAGAATAAGGGAGATGTGTGATGTTTGTTGGAGGTGAGTGCCACAGCAACTATTTTCAGGTGAGTAAAATGTCTTGAGCTTCCATCTGGAAATGCGTATACATACGTGTTGTCGTCAATGTCCCCAATACGGATGACTCGGATGACACCTTCAGTTTTGTCGTAATCTCCGGGTAACCGCTCATCAGAAGCGTCTTGAGGCGTGTGGACAGCGATGGGCAGATTGTTGCGGATTTCAGCATTGCAAAGTTTTTGAATATTTTGCAACTCCTCCAAGGTAGGCTTGCGAGATATATCGACATAGTTCATGGCGTCTCCCATACCCATACCCCAGCCGACGGTCTTGAGATCAAAGCCACGAGCCATTACCGCAGAGAGAAGATGCTGGCCGGTGTGTTGCTGCATGTAATCGAAGCGACAATCCCAGTCTACCTGTTGGCGAACTCGCTCACCAGCCCGTACAGGTTTTGGTGAGTAAATGACGCACCTCAGTCCATCTCTCTGGACTTTGATGATAGGGATTGGTTCTTGGTCGGGGCTTGACAGTGGAATGAGAAAGCCACGGTCTGAGGGTTGGCCGCCACCTGAGACATGTTAGAGACGAAGCTCAGTGTTGGGGGGCTGATAGAATACCTTCTGGGAATAGGACAGAATCTAGGCACTCGATCAACCAGACATCTTTTGGAACAGAGCCGTTACTACCAGCCACCTCTTTAGGCTTTTTATTGGGCGCCTTATCACTTGACGGGGGCACAAACTTGACACATGAAATTACTTCTGTGTCGAGGATTTGCAGGTATGAATCTTGCTGACACGCGAGCGCGCCAACGACCTGCACCTTTTTAAGCAGTGGTATCACGTCCATTGTGGAAAATGATTGTTGAGACTGATGTTGTGATAATTCTGGACAAGATGCCAGTCAGTGAGGCAAATTTCTGTCCAGTTCTGTCGCAGTTGGATGACTAAGCTATCAGTCAGTTGTCCAAACCAATCTTGAAGGCTGACAGGATGATTCTAGAAGAAAATATCGGATGTTTTCAAAGTCTATTATAGTCAGTCATTCGTTTCCATGCGACTCAACTGGTTTCGATTGGCTAGTGTTGATTTATTTCAACGGTGCAAATACCGATACTCGTCAGACTTTTTTACTTGAATCTGCTCTATCTACACAGTCGCTGTCACAGTCTCGATCCGAGTAGATGACGTATTGGATTACTTGTTCACGCGAGCAATAACTATTCTGACACTCAAGGTCTCTTTAATCCGACTAGTCAAAAGGGTTGAGGTAAGTTCATGTTCCTTGTGCCGCTCGAATGTAGCGTCTATCAAATTAATTCGTGTTCTGTTCAATCGCGCGCATAGGTAAATCTAACCTAACTGCCCATCATGGGTCATGCTACATGATTGAATTCCTTCTGATTTTAAATCATCTACAGTTTTGAAGGTTTATACCATATAATGTTGAGTACATATACAAAAATATATGCAATGAAGTTGACGATGAGGCGCGAAGATGCTGAAGTGGCTAGGAGATTCAAGCTGAAACTTGCTGAAATTGTAGTCCAAACCCAAGGTTGAAAAGGATGTCTTGTTGTACACATATAAAATGTGAGATATGCGATTCACTTAGTCCTTCCTCCAATTCATCAGAAATAGGCCAGTAATCGAGTATGAATTTGGTCAGTCGTTGTTCACTGACTTGTGAACGAAAGAGGCTTAGCACCCTTCAATAGTCGACAATTATAGTGATGAGTAAGTATCAATGGGCTTCGATGAGTATGAAAACTGAGTTGATGGCTCAGTTCAGCAGAATTTCCATAGCCAACGTCCCTTGTTGACCCAAGTTGCCTGGAGTCAACGATCCTTGAAGCCACATCTGGCCAAACAAGACGAGTCTTTACGTTAACGGAAGGAGGCCAGTAGTTGAGGCCATGTAGATTATCGATCACGACAACTCTATGCACCAAATACGCACTTGACTTGATGAGACTTTCTTCATTTGGAATTGACCTAAAACGTGTGCAACTCGCTTACTATGCCAGGATGCTAGCAGGCGACAGGGTAGATGACAGAATAGTCAACAGCAAACTCAATACTATTCATGTATTTACCTAGCATTCATGTGCATCTGTCGCCTCGAAATGGTGGCTTCCCACAACAAAGCCCTGAGTTTGACTATCAAGGTGCTTGGCTGTGTAGTTTACAAGTAGGCAGGTATATCCTGAGGGTTTGGAGGCGAACATATATGTATGTCTCTGAGGCCAACCAGTTACATGCCCACAGTTGACATGCGAAACCCCAATGACAGGACGCCGTGACAGGACTAGGAAAATTGGAAAATCAGGGGCATCTTCTTCCGTTGTTTCCATTCTCATCACACCCTAAACAAAGCACGACCGCAAATCATTTCTGTTTCGCCATCAATCAAGCACCAATCCTCAATGCAACCTAATCTCGTTATCGCTCCCCTTGCCTCGTGAGCAATCGACCCTGAACACTACCCCGCTTGGGATAAACAAAAGACCAAGACAAATAGATTAAACTTGAATTTATGGTTACCAATAAAGTCGACATCTCTCTAACCGAGGCTAGTCAAGCGTAGCTCGGGGGTTTTGAGCTGCCCGTTCGAGCTTGGAGCTTGCATTGCATTGTCATGACCCCCTGACGTCGTATTCGCTGAGAGAATGGGGGAGTAGACCAAGACTATCAATCAATGGCCGTCAATCTTGCTTCTATCGGTATGCGCACAATGTCTGTACGGTATCTCCGTCACCAACCTACAGCATGCACTCTGCAAGTCGATTTGAAATCTTCCAGGCCAATCATTCCCATTCTAAAAATGATGATGCGCGAGAACTTTTGCTCAATGTCCCCATACCGGGAGGCAATTCACGTTGCACGCCATGAACCAGGTGGTATTAGCATCATCTAGGAACCTGCCTAAACAAGGCTTAGTTCCGGACCCCGGTGCAACGCCCCAACCGTAGTCTAAACTTGGTCTGCGCTGCTCATTGCCCAGCTAGGAATGCAGTTATAGGCGACTCCTAGTCGTCACGACATAGGGGGGAGGTGTTACCTATCCACCAGGGGGTTGGCAAAAGGTCAACAAGAACGATATGCATAATCCGACATCTTGTCCTCCTCCTCCATTTGTGTTTTTTGTTCCACCCCAACAATATGCCAAGAGAGACCTCGAGACCGGTTTTTCAATCACCTTCTGCTTCTGGCTCGCTGCCCCGCCAGAGATTGAGGTGAGTCTATCTTGCCAAGATGGTATTGATATGATTGCCGAGCATTCAGTACTACTCTGGCCATGTGCCGATTGGTTACACCGTCAAGGTGCGACTCTGAGACTAGATATCGTAATCGTATCTGTCCAGTCACAGAGCTTGCAATTGCAGATTCAAGACGCAAGGCTATGAAAAAGAAGGTTGAGCATGGGTCAGCGGCTATGTTTAGTTAGACAGACAATAGACAATGTCTCTCTAACTAGATTGTCGCCGATGGGCTATGTACCGGGACGAGAAAGAGGGGGTATAGTAATCCAGAGATATAAAGAGCATCCTTTCTCCCGCTGTTATTCGATTTTGGGATCTCGCTCAGCACTCACCTGCCCTTCTATCTTCCCTGCCTAGTCTCTCCGGCACATCTCCCGAGTGTCAATCATCATGGTCCGCTCTCTTCTCAAGCTCGGCTCAGTAGCCGCTCTCCTTTCTCTGGCTCAGGGAAAGGAGATTCAGCCCAATGTTGCCGAGGGCGTTGAACTGTACGACTCCGGCATCGTTCACAACAGATTGATGAGCTTGAAGCAGGTAAGATTGCCCTCCACCCAGAAGCACTTTGCAGGCAGAAATTCCTAACAGCTATCACAGGCCGACTGGGCGAAAGCGGAAGCAGAGGGTGCTTTCCAGAGTGAGCAGTGGCCTAAGCTTGGATACACCAAGTGCAAGAATGGCAAGGCCGAGGCCATCAAGGGAGACGCCAGCAACACTTTCAAGTGTCACAACGTAAGATATCACCCTCTATTCACTACTAAACGTTTTTGTTAACCCTTTTCCACAGACTGACCTCTACTCTTTCGTGAGCCACGCTGATCTCGGCAGCCCAGGTGGTCGAGGAAGTTCATCTTGGGGATGGACATCCAAGGACGGCCGTGAGTTCGTCGCCATTGGTCAGTACGATGGTACTGCCTTTGCCGAGATCAACAAGAAGGGTCAACTCATCTACCTGGGTCGTCTTCCTCAGTACTCTGCTCCTTCCGAGTGGCGTGAGATCCGAACCTACAAGAATTATGTCATCATTGGGTCTGAGGCTGTCGACCACGGCATTCAGATCTTTGATCTTAACAAGCTTCTCAAGATCAACCCCAAGAAGCCTGTTGTCTTTGACGCCAAGAAAGACTTGACCAGTCACTTCAATGCCCTCCTTCCCCTGGGCCGTGCTCACAATGTCGTCATCAACGAGGAGCTCGGCTATGGTGCCGCTGTCGGTGCCCAGCCCCGTACCGACCCTTACTGCAAGTCCGGTCTCAACTTCTTCGACCTCAAGGACCCCTCTAACCCCAAGTCTCTGGGTTGTGCCGCCGACGACGGCTACGTCCACGACGCTCAGTGCCTCGTGTACCGCGGACCTGACAAGCGTTACCAGGGCCGGGACATCTGCTACGGCTACAACGAGGACACTCTCACCATCTACGACGTCACCGACAAGGCCAACGTCACCAACATCATCTCTCGTATCTCTTACGAGGGTGCTTCTTACACTCACCAGGGTTGGGTCCTTGACACAAACAACCAGGAGTTCCTTGTCCTCGACGACGAGCTCGATGAACAGAGAGGTAACGGTCCTGCTGCTGACGGTTACCCTGTTACTTTCATCTGGGACATCCGTGACCTCGAGAACCCCAAGCAGACGGGTTACTTCAAGCACCCCACCAAGTCCATCGACCACAACCAGTATGTCATCAACAACTACATCTACCAGTCCCACTACGGTGCTGGTCTCCGTGTCCTCGACGGCCGCTCCATTTCAAAAGACCCTACCGGTTCCAAGGTCTGTGAGGCTGCTTGGTTCGACATCTACCCCGAGGATGATGACCTGCCCGGTGGCGGTAGCGTCTCTTTCGTCGGTACCTGGTCCTCTTATGCTTATTTCAAGTCCGGCTACATCTTCATCAACACCATTGAGCGTGGCGCCTTTGTTGTTAAGCTGACCGGAAAGAACTGCCCCAAGATCAAGGGCCGTACTCGCCGTGGTAACTAGAGACGAAGCAAGACTGATTTGCTTGCGTCGAGTTCAAGTTAGTAGCGCCAGCCGCATGGTCAGCTAGACTGTCCTTCTAGTCTTGAAATAATAAAAAGAATATAGTTGTACTCATGCAAAGTTCCTGAAACAAGTGAGAGAAAATCGTGTGACTAGACCCCGATTACGCCTTCGTCTCAATGCATCATGACACGAACACAGTTATACATTGAATTAACGCATTGAGATTCACTATTCTTTCCCATCA
This sequence comes from Fusarium penzigii, assembly GCA_013623535.1. NCBI lineage: Eukaryota > Fungi > Ascomycota > Sordariomycetes > Hypocreales > Nectriaceae > Fusarium > Fusarium penzigii. The sequence goes on from JABFFC010000463.1 coordinate 11,535, forward strand.
GAAATGTCTCGGCGATGCCATAACTTTCTTTTAGGTAAATACCACTACTTTGATGAGATACTACACTTGTACAAGGACCATGCCGAACATACCTGGTTTGGTGCTTTCCATTTCATTCATTGTCTTGGTACATGGGATTCCCCTGGCAGGTCATCACGGCTCCTTTGTTGGTTGCAGCTAAAACCAAAGTCTTTCATGGTAAGCTCTCAATGCTTTTGGATTACAAGCGACTGCTTGGCAGGCTGATCGTCAACACGATTATTATATCAAGACCTAGTCTACACCCATATTTGAATCATGTGTGACATATATCTGGCACTCGCATTCAGTAAGACATTGCCATCTGTAGAGGAACACAATAAGTTGCCAGATATTTTGAAAAGTCCCAGTCGTTTCGGGATTTCATTCATATAACGCTGGGTTACAAGAAGCATTCAAACAAGACGGATACTACTTTCTTTTCTCAAAGCCTTGATTATATCCTTGGTGCAAAATTTGGTTTCATTTCGTACAACTGCCAGTGATACTCTAGTAGCATTCCTGTTCAACCACCAGCATTCATTTCTTTACTTGTGAGACTCTCGATGTGCTTGACTAGCTGTGCAATTGCTGCTTCAACCTCAAGAGGTACCTAGGTTTTCCAATTTCTAGAAGAATATCAACAATAAAAGCCTCATTTCCAACTTATATCTCAGTATATCAGATCAGTTAAGTAACCTTCAGCTGCATCCTCTGCATGCTTGTGCAAAGGATTAATGAAAACACCCTCAATGGTATCAACCGTGATATCAACTGGGGACATCTACAGTATAATAATACCCCATAAAGAAATACAGGTAGCATCAGGTATTAATAATGGGATCTTATCGCCGTAGAGCTAAGGAACTTCTTTAGCAATTCAACAAATGAACGAGACAGCATATTGAGTCTCTCCTTCAGCTTCACTCAAGGTGCTACCATTCTCATACACTGACGGCTGAAGGTATGTCTATAGGGTAAGGAGGAAATCCAAAGACGTGACTGTCAGTCACAATACGTCCATGAAATACCAAGGTGTGTACTACCCCATGGCACTTACATACTCACGTATCCAGATTCATGTCACGAGAGAAGAAGATAGAACAAAGAGGAAATTCGGAAGCAGCAGTCTATCCTACAAACTGGGAATAAGAGCCATGGGCTGTAGTAGATGTCCATCACTGTTGATCACCTCGGCTCCCGGCTGTAGAAAATACAACGTTGCTCCAAGTAGATGTGGGTATCAGTTGGTATCACTCGAACTAACTTTAGGATTTTCATGTGAACGAGATGATCATCGTTATCAATCTCATCTTGGGTTATCAATCTACCTGACGTGTGGAAGACGTTGGAACATCGAAAGTTTACCTACCCACGCGATCGTCCCCTGAAAATTTTCTTCCAAATAACCCTGGACTGTACCCGACCAGGGATTGGGGCATCATGTGCTTCATTCTCGTATCTGCTGAGCCCACTCAGTCAGTTGTGAGCCCCCACACTTTGGCCTGGTCAGTTTTTCCTGCTTAGGCCTTCCTTTGTCCCGGTCGTTAATGATTGAACTAACATACAATGCCATTATTACGAAGATGGTTTCGTTGTTGGTTGTATGTTGCAAACTGCGACATACCACTAGATGAGCTAGACTCGAGAGCTGAACGCTAGTCTTGTCAGGAGTAAATCATGAAAAATTGGTATGGTCATTTGAGGGACTTCTTGGACACCTCTGAAAACAGTTCAAGCAGCCAACTGGTGGACCAACCTAAGAGGGCTGTTTTTAATCCCAGCTAGCATGCGCCTCTCACCAGGTACCCCTGACAACGGGCTCTGCCAATTTCTAAGGCGCATAACGGTGTCTTGTCAGGGGCTTAATCTGATCCAAGATTGATAAAGTATTGGACCGATGGCCCGTATTAGGTTCTGGCACCTGAACAGTGCAGGACATGCACGGGGGTGGCCGTGATCAGTGACAAATGTTACATACGATTATGGATTGATAGCAACCAACACAGTTCAGCTTGTTGGTATCCCATGCATTCAGGCACGACTATGGCCAAGGTTCAATTTAACTTGCAGCTTCAGCGTGCATCGCATGTGAACTGGCGGCTTGCAGACGATCGTAGCGATTCAAACCCCTTGCATGCAATTTCTTTTCTCGTGGATGACTTCCATCTTGTCTGCACGCTCCGTCGCGGTCCGGATTCCGAGTCTGTCCTAGACTTGTAACGAAGAGATTTCTTCACAATGTGCACACCTAAGATAGATGCTCGTCTCTATTGGACCCCACTCGAATAGTCTCGTCTGTTTGTGCGTCTAGATCATGCCAGACAAGACCGGAGCTAGTTGATCAGTCACCCTGTTGTTTATGCTTGAGCCAATTTCCGAGCCATGAACCGTAGGCGACCCATATTGGAACTAACCCTGGTTGACATGCGAACATAGACTAGGATGTGCCAGAGGTAAAGATCTCCGACGGCTGGAGGACTAAACGAGGCCTGAGGTTGCATGAGTAGCAAGTTTTGTCACAGACAACTCTCAGAGCCAGAAAGAGAACTCAATCACATTATCAGTTAGCACAAGGTTATCTGGATTGCCTTGTTCATTACGACGACAGTCTCCAAGCATCTGCTGGCCATATGCGTGGGGACAAAATCAAGTCACAACAGTTGAAGAATCTAACATGACATCGACTCTTCATCTTATAATCGAAAACTACCCTACATACTAAACAAATCAATCTCATCATGCATGTTTCTGGCTTAGCTGGATCGGCTCATGATGGCAATATTCTAACTGACCACCTAGGAAAAGCAAGCCCGGTTCCCCTAGAGTAACCGCAGCATGCTGCAAAATTGGCATTCCACTAATGATGATGAAGGGACGGTACGTGTGCGGGAATCGGAAGGCAATGCAGCATGATCTACATTGGCTGAGGCGAGGCGCTGATAGTGTGAGCCAGTCGCGTGATGCGGTGCAGTACGATGCCAACAACCAACATCGGCTCTATACACTGGTAGACTTCTCCAACCCTGCTATGTTTCCATGAACTTCATCTCTTACTTGTGGGGGCAACGGATAGACGGGGCTACTGTTTGGTCCGGTCCTCGAGATAGAACGAGATCCCTGGTAGAAGGACTGATCATCAAGAACATCAATGTCAAAGTAAATCTACGGCTAGGATAGGTACCTGGTACGGGGAACGAACTAGCATTGAATTCTGACCAAAAAGATAATCAAGTCAAACATAGAGTGATCCTAGAACATTATTTTCGTGACTTTGATAAACTGTGAAATATGTACAATGAAGTATCTAAGGTATCTAATCTACACACTGGATCAAGATGTTGATAGAGAGAATTATCTTTGACCCTCCAGACACCATCTAGACAAAGATAGAGCACATGACTGCCAGTGATCATTCTCATTGCCATTATCCCATCAACATTCACACTATGGGATGCTTTAGACCATCCGGGACTTGGAAATTGCTTAGAAAGCAGCAAGAAGACCAAGAATCATCATTCCAACACCACCGATCGAGCCCAGAGCAGCAGCACCGTCAGGAGAAGCAGTCGTTGTCGTCTCATCGCTCGAGTCAGTCTCACTAGGCGCGGGGGTACCCGTGGCATCACCTGAAGCTGTGCCGGTGGCAGTGGTCTTTGTTGCAGTGGCAGATTCATCGAGAGCAGGGGCTGTGGCACCGTCGGTGACTTCGAAGCAGAACTGAGCTGCGTTGGGAAGGACATCCTCTGTTGACATGTAACGTTAGTACTGTTCAACTGGAAAATGCCACATAGAACATGCGCCATGTTCGTTGAATGCGATCAAGCGCCTGTTTTATCCTCTGGCGAGACAAAAGGTCCGCAACGCCATCGAAAAGCTGTAGAACATTGACCAACAAACGTACCAATAGACTTTGCAGCACCACAAGCTTGAAGAGTACAAGCCTCGGCGGCCGAGTAAATGTTTCGGTAATTGTCAACCTCACACAAACATTCGCTGTCCTCAAGGGTGCAGTCTGAAGCACTGGAGATACCCTTCTTGAGACATTCGTGCGAACACTCGGGGAGAACATCAGTCATCTTTTGGGCGGCGCTGGCCAGGCCGGCGATGGCGAAGAGAACAATTGAGGCCTTCATTTTGGGTGATTATACGTTAAACTTGTTGAGGAGGATTGTTTATCTGTGGGCGATACGGATGGCAAAGACTCAGCAATGGTCCCTTTTGCTGTTGTTGATTAATCTGTTTATCCTCCTGGTTGGGTCGATCCGGAACAGGACCCCTCGTAAAACATGCGCGCGAGTGGGCGATTCACCACCTTAATACATATTTGGACACCATCACAAGCAAGCCACGGCCTATCCCACTAATGGACACTCTTGGGGCACAGCTACAGCTCCGAGCAAAGTCCCTTGGCACGTGTCGTAAGCTATACCAATTACAGCTATGGGAGCACTTTGCCTGGTCAAGTCATCTGCACAATAACGAAAAGAAGGAAGACTTGACCCCCCTGACATTAAACTTGGTGCGCGGATTTGCGTCCCAGAAAAAATTTGTCTTTTGACTCTCTCGCTCTGTTCCGAGTCTCTCATGCCAGCTACCCCTGGCCGCGATAACATTTCCAGCAGCTTAATTACCTCTTGTCCAGTTTTCTTTCTTTCACTCAAATTCGGTCTCCGCTTCAGCTGGCTCGTTCCTCGGCTGTAAATGGCTTCATGAACCGAAATCCAGAGACGAGCTCCCTAGTCTGTACTAGCTCGGTCGGTTGGGGCGGACAGGGCGGTTGTAGTCAGGAATGGAGAAAGAAAAGAAGCGGAAAGGGAACGAAGAAAAAAAGTGAGAGAAATTTACAAGGGCCTGTCATGAGGGCGTCGTTGGTGGCGTGAGTGGGTGGGATCTGATAAGATAATCACTTCATTTAGTGTCAACTAGTCCCTTCGAGGGTCTCCATGGGGTGGTGGGCTCTTCCTTACTGGACATGACTGGGACTGGGCCCTAGACTAGGGGTTAATTTGGTGCTCCCACTGGTCTAGCAAATGCAGGCTTGTCCTGAACTTACTGTTTGGATCTAACGGTGACCTGTGACGGGGATAGACAAGGGGGTCATTACAGAAGCTCGGCTGAACCGGATAAAGAACTTGGACCATGGTCGGATGGTTCCGCCAAGTTTACTGGAACGAACCAGATGCAGGTGTAGCTTGGAGCAGACTCAGCCCATGGGGCCAATAGCTCACAAATGATCGTAGCGGTGGTACCTCTGCCCGATAGCGGAGGTGGACATGGCCTGCTGAAGTCCAGGATTAGACAGGTTGATAGCTCATGTTCAAACCCACACCCACATGTTTGTTTGTCCTGAGTGTCTTGGAGATTATCTCTCAGGTACTGCTCAACAGCATGCATGATCCTTCCCGACTTCCACGACTGGATTTCCTTCTTGTTCCGTTTCCTAGACTAATACGTAATGTGCTCAAGCCTCTTACTAGGATCTCGACACGACAATGAGCAGACTGGCAGTCTGTGAGAAATCTCAGTATTATCAGATCATCTGATAACTCTAATCTTATCCAAATGCTTGAATTAGTCTTAACCACCATTGAAACTAGCATCCCACCCCACCAAAAGCATTAGCCCCCCCTTAAAGCGAAATGAAGACTGCAGCCACAACTCAGGAATGGATCCCGAAAAGGCCTCAACAGGACCAATCGTCCTGCCCTGCCCCCTGGCGTGCATCTTGAACCCGGGTTCTTTCGACATGGGTGACACTCGTCAGGTTCAGTCGACCTGTTACGTTTATGTCCATCAAGTTGGACCAACCGCTTGAGGCTCCAGGTACGCTTCCATCGGCTAACTCGTTCTGCGCCGTTCCTAGAACATCTTTGGGAGTCTTGGGGGTGTGCAGAACCATGCCGGTAGTGTTTGTGCCTGGATCTTGCGATATTAATATCCGGCCCTCCTCGCCCTCATCCGTTCCCCATCTCACTCCTCTCTCCAAGCACTCGCACAGTCAAGCATCAGTCTTTCGCTAGCTCAACACAATCTTCTACACTCGCTTCTTAATTCACTCGCTGAACAAACCCAAGACCAACCACCACAGCCAAAATGAAGACTTCCACCTCCATGCGACTTGCCGCCGCCGGCATTATGGGCCTGGCTTCCTTCGCCTCTGCTCAGTCCGTCTGCGCCGTACGTTTCCCTGAGACAGCCTGGATATGGATCTTCATCAAGAGTACCATCAACTAACACGCTCAACAACAGATCAACTGCTTCACCGAGGTCATCACTGACCACCCCCCTCTGGACTGCAAGGAGGCCAACATGTACCTTTGCTTCTGCAAGATGCAGTCCCTCCAGAACTACTTCCTCGAGTGTGTCTACGACGGCTGTGGCTCCGGTGCTGACGCTGCCGTTGAGTTCGGTGTCAACCTTTGCGCCGAGTACGGTGTCGACATTGAGGTCCCTGAGCGCCCTGCTGTATGTACCCTATCACCGACAACAGCCTGACATGAATTCACACTGACATGCACAGTCCACTACCAAGGTTGAGGCTCCTGCCACCACCAAGGCTGCCGCTACCACCCAGGCTGAGGAGCCCGCCGAGACCACCGCCGAGGAGCCTGCCGAGACCACTGCTGTTGAGCCTGAGGAGACCCAGGCTGAGGAGACTGAGGCCGAGGAGACCACTGCCGCTGAGGAGACCGTTGCTGAGTCCACCGACGCTGCCGTCGTGACCACCACCAAGGCTGATGCTCCCAAGGAGACCAAGACTCTCGTCCCTGCTACTACTCACCACGATAACACCACCATCAGCAGCCCCACTGCCGTTGTTGTCAACGCTGTAAGTTCACATTTTAAATACTTTTAGAGAGTCGTGACTAACATATCATAGGCTGGTGCCAACGCTGTTTCTGGTGTCGTCGCCATCGCTGGTGTCGCCATGGCTGCTTTCCAGCTCCTGTAAGCATCTTCGCTTGACAGTATAAAGGGGTTCGTCCCGTATTGCACCTAATGTTTGCTGCCAACACGACTTTATATCAGGATCAGACTCTGTTGGGTTTGATTTATGGGCTTATAACGACGTCTCGGTAGTTCTTAGCTTGGAGGTAACGCAAAAGCCTCGGTTCTAACTAATACTTCTTTTGACTGGGCCATGCTCAGTTCTTGTTTACTATTTGGACATTCTTGTACATGGAATAGACTTGTTCCTGGATGATTAGCGTGATTGGGTGCCCATGAGAAAGTAATATCTAATGTATACAATGTGAATTGATTGTGGACTTTTATCTTGTTAGACACAATGTGATGCCATTGCTGCAAGACGCCTGTTTTTTTTTTTTTTTTTTTTTTTTTTTTTTTTTTTTTTTTTTTTTTTTTTTTTTTTTTTTTTTATTTTTTTTGTTTT
>JABFFC010000464.1:0-28242 GCA_013623535.1 Fusarium penzigii
TATCACCCTCTTCATCCGAACCGCCCTCAAACAGGTCCTCCTCGTCCATTAGGGCCATTTGGACGAACCGACGTACCCATGCCTCTTGTGCCGGATCAAGGCCTGCCTGGTCATTATTGATGACGATGTTTTCATCGCCCTGATCTTGGACAGGCTGCTGCTGCTGCTGCTGTCGTTGTTGTTGCGGTTGCGGTTGCTGCTGCCGAGGACGATTTGCGGCAGCAACGGCACCCCCTCCTCCTCCTCCTCCACGATTTCCTCCTCTTCCTCGTGCTCCCGGCGGTGCCGCTCGACCACCTCTCGCGCCTCGTCCACGACCGCGTCCTAGATGACCGCGAGGGGGGACGTGTTGACCGCCACCTGCTGGCTGTGGTGCATCTGGAGCTGCCGGAGGAACAGGACGGGCTCGGGGTTGGTTGTCGACAAGACGAATGACTAGGGGTCCTTCGCGGGCCACTTCAATCGCTTGGCCGTTCGCATCGAGCGGTCTGTTGTTGTGAAAGTTGACGTCGTCCTCAGGGCCACTCTCGTCGTCGGACTCTATCACCTCGGGCAGCAGTTCAATCTCATTGAGGGCCGGGGGATGTTGCTGGTTCACGGCAGCCATGGGTCGTCCTCCAACAAAGCCGAGGCCCACGTCATCACCGTCTCCGCCCTCCAGTTCCCACAATCGCATGTAGCATGAAGTGACTTTGCCGTTGGGCTGCTGGTTGTAGTGTCGGTAAGGGTTGGTCGGATCCAGCCAGGCGGAGCATAGGTAGCAGAAATGCGTGTCACAACGGGAGCAGATCATGTGGTTGCACCCGTGTGTCTTTTGCGCCGGTGCGTTACACGTAGGGCAGGGGCTTGTGTGTAGCTGAAGATATTCAATCGAGGCCTTGTCCTCCTCGCTGAGTATACCATGATCTCGCCGTGGTATGCAGCGGTAGAATTCGCCATGCCAGGATTGGAAGCACTGGCTGCAAAAGGCGAAGCCGCAGTCCTCGCAGATGGACAAGAGCTCTGCCCTGTTGAACCTGTCCTTCTTACTAGGCTTTACTGGTTTGCTCTCCGTCTTGCCCTCTTCATCCGACGCTTCGTCCGACACATCAGCAAACTCGAGACCCTCTGGCTTCTTGTGACGCTTGGAGCGAGCTGCACCATTGCACCATTGACGCGGACAGTAGATGGTGGTCTTATCCCGTTCGAGTTCCGTCTTGTACTTGAGGTTCACGTAGCGCTTGACCATGTCTTCACCGAGACCTATCTGCAGGAGCTCACTAGGACTGATGGCAGTTCTGGTCTTGCCGGAACTGGACTTGGCCTGCGCCGATTCGCGCTCCTTTGCACAATTCGGCGTCAGGCAGCGAACTGCTGAGAGGTTTCCCTCATTGATAGTGTCATTGTAAAAGTCTTGTAGACATTGCAGACAAAAGATGTGGCCACAGTCGAGCATCTTGTGACACTTGGAGCCTTTCTTGGGGTCTGAGTTGAGTTGGAAGGTATGTCAGCGTTTGCGCTCTTTCATGACAATCAGAAGGTAACGTATACGTATACATACCTAGACAAACACCACATTCAAATGTTTCCTTCTCGAAGGCGGCCTTCTTCGCCTTGATGTCGTGATCCAACACGGCAAGCTTATGCTCTGGGTCTAACTGGAGGGTTCCCTCTGGAGAGATGGTGCCAAATACATCATCTGCGGCTCGCTGAATATGATCAATGTAGGTGAAAGCAACCATATCGCGTCCGACTTCATCCCATAATCTCGGTCCATCGTTCTCGAGTCTTTCTGTTGTCTCAGCTGTCAACCACTGTGGCGTGGTTGAGATGTTGATCTTGGGAGGTCTGTCTCCAGGGTAGCCATCCGGAAGATGAATGCGAAGCTTGAGCGAGGGGAGATATGAAACTTCAAGTGAGTCTATCTCTGGCTGGCCATTCTCAACTGCTCTATCTGGAGCGTTGAGGCCTGCATGCGTGGGCGCAGAAGCTGCCGGAAACATGACAGTTATGGGAGATGCAGGCTCAACAGGTAAGTCGATCTCAAATGTGAAGGGGTCCTTGATGTCAGGACGTTGAATCTCGGGGTAGATAGCCTCGAGGGAGCTGAGCTCCACGATACGAGGATCATCGCTGTCTTGATCCATGATTACTTGTGTGTAGATGAAGAGCGTTCATGATATGTTTGTAGGAGTGAGTGAAATGACAGGACAGGACAGGTGAGAGGTTCTGGTCGTTGCGACAGCGAGTGGGAGAGCAGAGTTGAGCAGGGGTATGAGATATGGGTTAGACAAGTATGTATATGTCCATGTACAGCAGGATGGGATGCTTGCTGGTTTATAGTCCGGGGAGTTGAAGAAGAAACAGGTTGGTGATGTTACGCTGCCATGTTGTTGTTGATTTGATACAGCGGTTGATTTATCATCCAAAAAATAAGCTGTTCTTATGTAAGACAGTCGGAGTGTTGTTTCGTGTTTGACGATGTCTTGTCTTATCCGTCCTCGTGCCTGATGTGAGTTGTTTTCTCTTCCCTGGTTTTTTTTCTTTTTCTTCTTTCTCGTTTGTGAACCTTGTCCACCAGAGATGAAAGACTTGAACAGAGTTAAAATCAACACAGACACTTAAACAAGAGAAAGGATTTAAAAAGTACGAGATACAAAAAAAATGTATCTTAACAGATTCTCAACGGGGCGAATAAGAAGGAAAGGGAAGAGAGAAGAGGATGAGGCAAAATGTCAATGATTTGACAATGAATGACTATTTTTCGCCGCCCTCGTTGGGGGGGGAGGTTTGTTCCTGCCCGCCGCATGCGCTGTAGTGAAAGAAAAATTTAGTGGAGTTAGCCTCATAATTTTTTTATTATTTGTTTATTTTCCATTCTCTCTTTCTTTTTTTTCCTATGCCCATTAAAATGCAAGAAATAGGCAGCCGCCACCTTTTTTCTTCTTCTTTTCCTTCCTTCTTTAGCGCCGCCACAACGGGTGAAGATTCTTAGCCCCAGAATTCTAGACCTCAGAACCCACTAGCCACAAGAAAGCCACAGCCAACCCAGCCCACGAGCACCTACCCGTCCCTCCAAGATACAGAAACGTCGTCATTGTTTTCCCTCCCTTTTATTCAACTGCCTCCTCTTTCTCTCTGGTGGACTGCAAGGTTATATACCAGCATATCGTCCAGTGCTGTGGGGATTGGGAAATGGTTTGTTAAAAAAGGAAACCCTCAAAGGAAAAAACTCGTTACGTCTGAGACATTCAATTCTTCCTTTCCGCGCCATCATGGATGATTATAGCACTCCCCTTGCTTCACTCTCTGTGACGCATGTTTACTATGTATGTCCTCATCTTCCCTCCTCAGCTTACCAGCCCAGAACCAAAACAGCAGACAGGAAAAGAAGAGAGAGAAAACATGCGTCTAACAAATTCTAACTCTAGGATCCCAACGATAAAATCTCCCTTCTTTGCGCATACCTCGCCCTCATCCCCCAAGGTCTCTGCGTCGTCTACGCAACCCTCGTCCTCTTCACCCGCGAAGTCGAAGTCGCACTTCTCTTCCTCGGCCAACTATCCTGCGAAGCCCTCAACTTTGCCCTGAAACGACTCATCAAGGAGGAACGACCCCGACAGATTCACGGAAAGGGCTATGGCATGCCCAGCTCCCACGCGCAGTTCGTCGCCTTCTGGAGTGTTTCCCTCGCGCTCTTCCTCCTCGTCAGGCATAGACCCCCTCCAGCTCTGCGAGGTCGTGCTCCGAGTAGTGTACACAGACCATGGAGTATTCTGGAACGTGTGGGCTTGAGTCTCGTGGCTGCGGGTATTGCTGCTGTGACGGCGTGGAGCAGAGTGTACCTCAACTACCACACCACGAGACAGGTTCTCGCTGGGTGTGCGGCCGGTGCGGTCAGTGCGGTGGGATGGTTCGCTGCTACAGAGGTGTTACGCCGTACGGGTTGTCTGGCCTGGGCACTTGAGACGCCGTTGGCTAGGGCGTTTAGGGTGAGGGATCTGCTGATTGAGGAGGATATATGCCAGGCAGGATGGGAGAAGTGGGAGGAGAGGAGAAACTCTGGTGCTGTTTCAAAGAAGAACAAATGATTTGTCGATATTCTCAGAAAAATGCACAAGATTCAACACTTTCAAGCATCCATATCAGTCCACTTAAATAAATGTCTAGGTGAAAACGTATACTCTGCATCATGGGATAACAAGTGTAAAGGCTCCAACAGAAATCTTAATTGATATTTGGTCATTATTTAACTACAAGATAAAAGGGCATCAAATCCACGTCTCTTCCTTTGGGTTAGATCCAGTTTGTGCTTGTGAGCCATGTCGACCATGACCCGCTCGCGAACTGATAGAACTACTCTTCGACGAATGTGACCTGTGTCCCGTCCTCTGACTCCTGGAGCTGTACACGGAGGAAGTAGGACTTGTCCCCGCGTCCTGTTCGCCTTCCTGACTCGACGGAACGGGAGGGAGTTCTTTTTCTCTACACAGGTTGTCCTGAACCTGGTATGTGGTTCCCTCTGGGGTGTCTACCACGGCGATGGCCAGGGGACTTGATTTGCTGGGGAAGAATGTGACCTTTGGGCAACCGAGGTCATGTGAATCGTCGAGGAACCCAGATACGCAAGGCTGCATATCGTTGGCGTTCGACAAGCGAAGGCCGATCTGAACAGTGGCGGTGGATAGCATGGAGAACCCCCTCTGGTTGCCCATGTCTCCTGGCACATGCACTGCAGGTGGTGCCAGCAGGCCATCGGTTCGAGATTCTGTGGCACGCTTCTTTTCTATCGGAGAGTAGGCAGTCGAGGGTAGGAGGATGGGTGACTTCGGGGGTTCTTCCTTGGGGAAGATACTATACAAGCTCCTCTTGAAGGTCTTGATTGTGGCCATGGATGGAGCACGGATAGGTTCTGGCTTGGAATGAAGTTCGCGAGATGAGCGAGCGCTTCCAAGACGTAACGGCCTAGGCATCTCTTCGTTGAGGTCTTGTTCCGGAGTTGAAGCCCTCTTTTGGCTTCTTGACGTCCTTGACAGCAAGGATTCTCTGCTGTTACTCTTGTGGAGCTGCTTGACCAGGCGAAGGGGCCTTGGTACGATAGAGCTGGTGCGTGAAGGGGTCGGCCATGGCTTCTGGCTTCCCTTCTCAAGCTCATCTACATCGGATTCGTACTCATCCTTACAGCAGGCAGTCGATGCCTTGCTTGATCGGAGGAAGAGGTATAGGCCGCCGGTCAAGAGACCTGACAGGTTCGCAACGACAGAGGCGACTATGGCCAGTCGCATGTTCTGTGGCCTTGCGGCATCGGGGTCGGTGGTGATAAGATTAACAAAGAAAGGTATAAGGAGAGTCTGTTTCAGTTAGTGACTGCTCTACCCAGTTAACTGCATATTTGGAGTGGTAGTTACTTACGTTGGAGATGATGGCAGTCACCAGGTAGTATACCATGCAAGTTGCCTCCACTCTCTCAACCACGCCGACTCCGACACCCTTGTGAAGCTTGAAGGCCACAAGGAAGCATGTCAGAAGCAGAGCTAGGACAATAGTGGCAAGCAGGCCAGTACAGGCACGAGCGTATGGTTCCAAGTACCAGAACAAGCCCGCGAAGCAAAAGTTAGGTGGTTGTTCAGCAAAGGTGATTGCAAAGGTAGAGACCAGGCAAACACCGACGACAATGAGACAGGCGGTGGTATTCCATCGTCCCCGGGCAGTAAAGTTTCTCAAGGTCCGTAGTGCGACCTCGAAGCCGAAGGCGAGCTGAAGGAAAGGGGTGATGAGTAGGGCTGCTGGCTGTTAGCGTGTGGAGCAGCAAGAATAGTTGAATACTGACCTGGAAGCATGACTCGAGATAGTGAAGAGCATCCAATAATCATCAAGGAGTCAAGACCCCTGGATTGTGTGATGGCGTAGATGATGCCCTGAGCGACGATGCCACAGGATAATACAAAGGGCATTATCTCTGTAGAGCCGATGAGCATAAAGCGCGAGAGGCTGTGAAACAGAGTTAGCTGGTGAATCCCAGTTGATTCTGGAAAGGTCAACATACGGCGTCTTGAACGTCGCGTCACTTCTCTTTGAAGCTGACCATGCTTGCCATAGGATACCAGCGGCGGTAGCGAAAGCTGCGGCAACATTGAAGCTTGCGAGAACGACAATTGATGTTCGGACAGTTCCGGCTGCTGCAAACTCGAGTTGATCGTACCAGGCAGAAGTCGAATTTGAGCCCCATCCATTGTCGTGTGAAGTCGATGACACTGAGCCAGTGTCCACGCTGCTCTCCCAAGAACCCTCCGCTCGACTCGTGATCCAGTTCATGCTGTCCATTGTGATGATATTGAGATGCTGGTAAACTGCAAAAGACGGATTTGAATCGAGCCGTTGCGGTGCCAGCACCGCGCAAATATGTAGTAAAGTATCGATTAAGAGGACATGCCGTGTTGGAGCCGACTAGTATGTTAGGGATGCGTATGCCAGATACGGGGACGCGCGCAAAAGATATCAACAAGGAAATATGTAAGAATTAAGGATTGTATAGATGGTTTATTTCCACGGGACAGGATCAAGTAAGTGACGATGAGGTAGATGCCCGTAACGTGATGGCGTATAGTATGTAATCCAGAAGACAGACGATAAGGAAAGTGAAGGTGGTGATAGTACTGAAGTGAAGTGGGAGTGAAGTGAGTTGATGCACAGCAACGAAGAAGAAACGAAAGAAAGGGCACCTGGCCTATCCAGAGTGGAATTGGACGGGTAATGAGAGTCATAAAGACTATAATATCGATGGCCACCCAAACGGAGGGGGCTCAATCTAGGGTTTTGAAAATCTTGACATATCGAATCCGGGAGTTGATGAAGCCGAGAGAGAATGGTAGGCCAGGCTCGGCTCTGTAGGCCGTAGAGACCCTCTCAAGTGGCTCAAACTCACTCACATAGACAAGGGTTCCTGTTACGCCATGACGGAGTTTGGTGGTATTATGGTTGAAGCCCCTGAGAATTGAAGATGGAGGTTGGTAGCCAAGCCTTCGATAAAGGTGTTTCAAACATCAAGGGGTAAATAAAAAAAAAGATCTCGACGTGGGCATCGCTTTTCTGTTCGGTTACTGATTTGGCATGCTGCATATTTGGAGAATGATTGAGTAATAGTTTTGGAATTGGAAATGTTTTGCAACACTTGTTACAATTGATCGATTGTTTGTTTCTTGGTATCCCCAAGTTGTGGTCAATCCCTCAGTCTTGAAAAGGGGCGCCCTCGAATCTGTGGTGTTGGTTAGCATCGTGAAGACGAAGATATTAGATATTGACGAAAGTATGTTTGCAAAGACCAATATTATCGGCAAAGTTGCTATACACGTATCAATGACTATAGAACAGCATCATTAGCATAATTCGCATAGAGCTGAAGAAGCCGTCCGTGATAGATTCTTCGTAGCCTGAATCATGACTGGAACAAAGTATTGTTTCGAAGACGACGAGGGGGAAGGTCGATGTTGATACGCTAGGCTGACAAACTATAGCACTAACCCCATGATGGTTTAGCGTGATGCCCTTCCAGAGCAGCTCCCCCTGTGAGATAAAACACCGGAAGCCACAGAGGGAACCATAGGAAGGAGGCGATGCTACGCTGAGGAAAGAACAAACTCTTGGTAGTCCCAAGGGTCTGTCTTACAGAAGGTCGGATCGAGGTCCTGCCGGTTTTGCGGAGGCGGGACGAGTTTGAATGGTGGTTGAGCATGGTTGATGCCTGCAAACTGGCTGTAGGTTAATCTAGAACGGGCCCTATAACGCTAACCGTTGAATTGACATGGGGAGGAAGGTCCCTGGTCAGAAGGAGTTCTGTGCTACCAAAATCCACAATCACGAACAAATTGACAGGATGAGGAGAAACACATATACCAGAGAGAGGGGATTTCACCTAAAAGGGGATCCATGCGGTGCTTGTGCTTTTTTTTTTCTCTCTCTCCATGTTTCAACGGATCTTCAAAACACCCCTGGATGTTGTGTAAGCGAAGGGGAAAGTTTCTTAGTTGACGGTATAAGTGTCACTGACTCGGTCAAGCCGACGAGATGACAGTGAAGCATTCGGCGATATCTCGATGGGGGTCTCAAAAGAGATACTGGAGTGTAGTTACCTTGAGTTCTCTTCTCTCTCAATATTCCCGAGCCAGTCCTGGACTACCCTGCAGATGCTGTCGAATAGACAATTGAGTTCCTCACTAGACTCGACTTGAACAGCACGACAGCATCATAACTTGATACATATAAGCTGTTTTGAAAACATGCAAAACGCTCTTGATTAGTTTCGTCTCTTATCATCATATGTCATGAAATTCACTGTCAGTTTCTTGGTCCTCGAGCTACGAGATAGCTGTTCTCACATAAATTGCAAGTCAAGACGATCACCAACCCTTTATCGGACAGGACAAAAAGCACGACATCAAGGGACACTCTCACCCTGCTGAACTATTAGACAGAGTAATTGCGGTTTCTGTCACCTGTCTTATTCAATGCCTTATCATCCATACCTTTCAGCCTAAACCCTGTAACCTCGACACCTGGCACAAGTAACAGTGTCAAAGCACGGCTTGTCAGATCTAACGCCGACTGTTAGAGAATATGAAACCAAGCATAAAAGTTATCCACCACATGTGCATATTCAATCATGTTAATGCCCAGGTTTACTATTCCCAGCATAAATCAAGCTTGTTAACGAGAAAAAGCCATGGCAAATAAGCTTGCACTTGGGAGACAGAAAGCATCATGATCATCTACACGTCAATTCAAGCATCGAGCTGTCCTTTCTTTTTTTGTCGCTACCCATGAGCTTGTGACCAGAAGCTTTCAGGGGGGTGAAAATCAACGTGGATCCAACCCTCCCCGTTCCAGCCTCTCTCGGGTTCTTTTGGATCTGCATAACATTGCTTTTGGACCCGATAATTGGCGATTGGCTTCAAGGTGTTTTGTGTTTGGTTTTGATCTACACCTTCTTCCATGTCATCTCACGTGCGCATTCTGATGTCCCCAATCCAAACACCTACCCTATTCAGGCTGTTCAAAGTCGATATAGGATGCATGTACATCTGCTCAATGCATCGGATTCCAAGAAAAATGATCAAGTTGGCGTCATTCCTTGATCTCTAAAGCGGGCAGCTCCCGGCTATCTGTGCTCGTCTTTGTATGAGGCGATGTTAACCGCAATGCAGCTGCAAACAGACGGGAATGGGCTACAAGCCAACAAAGTAATAGGTGGCTAAAAGGGATCTTTGTAAACCGACGGCCTCAATTACGACTGTGCCTCAGCCTGAGAAAACGCCCTTCTGTCTATGTCCTAGAGCAACCAGCCATCGACACATGAAAAAGCGGGCTGATTACTCCGTCATGTTACCAATTCTAGGCGTCTCGTGGGGGTTGGGGATCTCGATGGTGAGCATGAGCAAGCTTGTGTTGCTTGTCCATATTACTAGTTAGTACATGTACAGTAGTTACGCATAACAAGGCAAAAGGCCAATTGTCGCAGAGTGGACCGAATCCTTAGCCAGATACAGAGCCGCATCCAGGAAATCACACATGCAAAGTCTCAATGAGGAAGATTGTGTACTGTAGCTTGGCCACCACTTACGTGTCGACATCACCGACATTGAAACTGGGCGTTGTTCGCCGAGGTAAAAGCGATGGCACGAAAGGGATTGTGTAAAACAATCACGAGGGAATATGAAGATCTGTAACCAAGTCGAGAAATAATACCCATTGAACCCCTTCATCAACGTCATGAATACACCAGTCCCATCTGCGATTGCGTACAACTGCCACATCTTTACCCTTTGGATCGCCACATGTGGCTCTGTCATTGACCAAGCTCAACCAAGGTTAAAGGGCTCAAGGGAAACTAGCAGAGGGTCTGGACTCGTCCGTACGCGCCAACAAGTTGAACCTTTCCAGCGGGAAGTGGAGAACTGTCCTGTGGATCATTGAAGCTATGATGATGGAGGGTGGGAGCTTGTTTTTTTGGGATGAGGACCAGTGAAATGGACGAATATCAAACGGAACCCCCAAGATCTCGATGACATGCTTTCAACGTCAACGCGAAGGGGAGAAAGGGATCGGATATTCGTCGATGAAAACAAAGGGAAGAGGAGAAAAAGACCGCCTTGCCTAAATCGTCATCAACACATGTGAAAAACAGGCGGAATGATGATTGGGGGAGGAGTATGCTTGATTTGTTACCCCGCGACGCGAACACGCTTCGGGTTTTTTTGGCACCTATTTTTTTTGCCCCTCTGCCTCAAATCTCAAATGACGTCGCTCTGATGGGCTCATTGCGAGTGACGTCAAAGTCAATCACAACCAAACAAAGACATGGCAAGCTTTTTGGTGTATCACAGCTTTGCAACCAGCCATTGAATGTTAGGAGACAAGTGAGGATTCACCCATGATTGGGTACGTGCCGTATCTGCCCCCTCTCACAACGGGAAAGCTCAACAACTCCCTTGTTAGTCTATGACGACACATCCCATGCTTCACATGACAGCTCTTTGGAAAGTAGCGTTTGATAGGGCCAATGCGTCAGTGATGGTGCTTGTCAAGGGCCGTGTGTCTGCCTTGTGCGTGCCTCCAACCCGGGAAGAGTGTAAGATTTCATCTATATAAAGCTCAAGAGATTCCTCCCAAGATTCGATCTTCTTCTCTCCTCATCAACACACAACACTCTCACATCTACAATAAACACAAAACCACTTTCACAAAACAACCACCCCCAAACAACAACAATGGATTCCATCAAGCAGGGCGCCAACTTCGTCTCCGAGAAGGCTCAGGAGGCTGTCTCCGGTACCTCCAAGGAGGCCAACAAGGAGGTCGCTAAGGACTCCAACGCCGGTGTCGGCACCCGGTATGTCTTGACTTTCAACAACATCAACACATGATCACGATGCTAACAATCTACCAGTGCCTCCGCCGCCAAGGACGCTCTTGGTGACAAGGTCGACGAGACCACCCATGGCTCCAAGGGCGAGGCTCACAAGCAGGCCATCTAAGTCGACAACAAGCGAATCGACAATGGTTTAATGACGGAATGAATGGAGGTGGATTTCGGACTGGTTCACTATCAAGGTGACCAGTGCCGCGACTATTGAGTATCAAGATACCCAACAATCAGTAGCTATTAAATCAACCTATCGAAAGATACAACAATCTCTCCTGTGTGACTTTTTGTGATTGAGTTGTGTATAAGTGAACCGATTTTCACCAACAGAAACTTTTGGTGTTTTGAGATTCTGATACGTGATGACGGCCCCGCAATTATCGGCCCCGCTTCCCCGACCCGACCCCGTGAGACATTCCCGTCTGAGACGACAATACGTTCCGATATCACCTGCCGGATCTGTTGCAGAACAGATAAGATCGAACCTGAGCTTTTGGACTACCCGAGTTTCCTGTATTTGGAACAGGCTTACAGTACTATTGGTATGGCTGGGGCCAAGTTGAACACGACAACTAGGTTTAGTCGCCATACCTGGCGGTGAGAACCGACCGAGGTTTCAGTAGCCTCAAGGAGACGATATATATTCTCTGTAAAGCATATAGAGAAACAAATAATTCCCTGATAAAACTTTCACTAGGGGCTTCTCCATGAGCTTTATCGAACTCCACTCCTCATCGTCCTCTTCACTTCTATCAAATGACAAGTCCTCGTCCGAAGGGTCCTGATAAGCTACAAATAGCATGACCAACTTTATTTTCAATGAAATCAATAACCTCATACATGACATCTTTGGGGCATCCCTCTTCCCGAAATGGATTTCTGATGAAGATGATTTGAAACCTGACCCAGTACCTACCAGTTGCCAGTAGCCATGCCCACCCGAGTTTAAGACCAGTTCTCAAAGCAAAACGGCATCTTGCAAAATTCCCTGGAAAGCTTCAACAAACAGGAGGAGTAGGAGGAGTAGGAGGACCCAGCTACAGAGAGGAACCTTTGACGTTCTCAGGGCTCTTAAGGTATGACCACATATAAACCCAACAACCTTTAGTACTCATAAACCCTAATGGATCTCAATTGGATGACCTAACTTTTGGATGGTTTAGTGAAGGGCCTGAAGTCTTATGATGGTCGAAGGGGAGGTGGACGCGATGACCGGGTTGGGGGATCCACGCAATTGCTGAGTGGAATACTGGCTCAATCAATAGATGATAGCAAATTTAATCTCCAAAATACACGATGGCTGTAATTGATGTATTGTGAAACAATCGTGAATCTGGTATCGGTGTAGCAATCATTATCCGAGTACGTACAGAGTACAGTATTGAGGGGTCTTTGAGACATGGATGGAGTCAATAAGATCCAAGTTATCCAAGTAAACAGACCCCTGCCCCACGTTAAATCCCCTGAGATGCCGAAACCTTGACCTCGCATCAACCCGACACCACCTCGTCTCGTCCTTCGTCCTTCGAATTCACATACGATACCGCGTCAATTACAACCCCAATTGGGCTGTTTCTCATGTCAAGAGACTAAAGCCAGACGAAAGTAGCCAAAATGACCACGAAATCATCCCTCCCAGACGATCTCTTCGACACAACAACGATCATCTCCCTCCTCTCCACCCTCGCCATCGTCCTGACCGCCTACCTCGCCTCTCTGCGCTTCCTCCCGTCCCGATCCAGCGGCGTCGTTCGCTTCCTCTTTATATGGCATCTCGCCGACGCGTTGTGTCACTTCATCCTCGAAGGAAGCTTTCTCTACCACTGCTTCTTCTCGTATCAGCCCACCCCCGAAGACGCGACGGGACTGTTCCCCACGCCGAGCGGATTTCTGGGATGGAGTGATAGAACATACGGTGCGCAGAGCGGAGGCGATAACCCATTCGCGCTTCTCTGGATGGTCTACGCCAAAGCCGATAAGAGATGGGCAGGCGTTGACTTGGGAGTTGTCAGTTTGGAAATTCTGACCGTGTTCTTTGATGGTCCATTGGCTCTGTACGTCTGCTACTGCTTGGCCAAGAAAGATCCCAAAGTGAGCATCTGGATGATTATCCTGGCTACATGCGAGCTGTACGGTGGTAAGTCAAGATTTTCTCGTCATCATCACCCATTCATATGCTGATCTTGTAGGTTTCATGACATTTGCACCGGAGTGGCTCATCGGCTCCCTCAACCTCGACACGAGCAACTTTATGTACCTCTGGGTCTACCTCTTCTTCTTCAACACTCTCTGGGTCTGGATTCCTCTTTGGATCATCTGGTATTCTGTCCGTGATATTTCCAACGCGTTGAGTGTGCGCGAGACGAGGAAGAACCTGTAGAATCAAATGAAGACAAACATTACAAAACGGGGACGAGATGCCATAATTATCAGGGACGTAATTAAAATCTGTATACTACAAAACATCGAGCTAGAGAGGATTTAGTAAAACTGGAGTATGGTTTCTTTGACAAAATAATACTGGTTCATTCTCATTTCATCATACCAAGCTCATCTAGATACAGACTTTCTCATGCAACTCGAACACACCAAAGCGACCATTTCTCAAGTGTCATTGTCAAAAGCTGTGTTGGCCAGCAGGATGTCTATGACTCAGTGACGTGTCAAGCGAACACGAGCTAAAGAGAAAGGGACAGTTGATGAGAAGTGGCAGTGAATCTGAGATAGAGGAGATGTCTTTTAGGAATGACAAGGCTTAACATTTCTGGTCTAAAGATACATGATATGACAAATTAGAGTATGAAACCATGCGTCATACAGAGGACAAGGATATTTTTCTTTGGTTTAGGAAACATTCATGATGTATCGAATGAAGGGAGTATCGCAGTGACAACAGGAAGAACCGGTAATATCAGAAACAGGTTTGCTGATGTTGAAAAAGTGCAGTGAATGAGAACGCCGTCAAAACATCACCTATTCACCCACAAGAACATCATGAGAGACGCTGATTTTGTGTGAAATTAGTGATTGTTGACATGAGGGCAAACGGTGATTCAAAGTGAAAATAGTGACTGGTGACATAGAGACAAATATTTACGACAATGAATCAGTGACAACGATGAGGAAAGAGTTCACGCAACGGTGGCCTCCTTCGCCTACAAATACTCCTTGAATCCTTTCCCTTCAAAGTCAGAAAACCATCACTTGTCTATAACACCCAACAACGACAACATCAACACCATTCAGACAAGACATCTTTCTCTCTACTTCAATACTTCAGCAGAAACGTCACTCTGATGGTTTCACTTTCTTGCATTTCGTCCTTGGGCCTTGGTCAAGCTCGTATGTTTCTCCCTCATCATCTTGCCAGTACATCACTGACATCCTTCTAGTCTGACCATGGCTTGTCATTCTTGGTGTCTGAAGATGTCGAATGACCTCTCCGACCATGAATGGCAAGTATAACACCCTTTTCCTTGCGTGCCGTTGCGAAAGTAAGCCCTTCTCGAGTTGCTGGTATTTGACCGTCTTGTGTCTGACTTGTTTGTAAGCTGTTCCAGGTACCAAGGACTTTCCTCTCCCTGGAAAAAGCGATATATATACACTATATATATGCTAAGTCAATGCGGAATGCACTTTTGGAGGTACGTAGCAGGACTAGGACCCGGCTTCCCAATTGCCCCTAATGGAGATTCTCGCTGACAACTCGCAGTGTCATGACCCCGCGCCCCTTTCTCAACGCTGCGTTCGCCATGAGCAAACCCAACGGAAATATAGCCAATAATGTGGCTTCTTGAACGTAAAGCACCGGGCATGTCAGTCTTCGACACATTCAAACTGGTACTTGTAGTTGTTAGGGAGTTTTCCCCTAAGGATGCCGGCGAGGGCAAAGCCAACGGTGATGTTGTGGACACAATCCCCAATACAGCCATCGTCGTACGACAAGTAAAGGAGAAGTCCTCCTCTCTGCATGTCTTGTGTCACAAAGACAGCAGAATCGATGGGCGAATCGTCTATTACTCAGAGTGGACGACTGATACAGAGAACCTGACTCAAAAATCCAAGCGCGCTGTCAAGTGGCGGGACAACGTGAAGAGTTTTGCTGAGGAAATCAGAGCATCTTGTCTGGGCAACGACATTAACCCACAGAGGGCGTCGTGACACACAAGCGAACACTGGCTCACTCGTTGACCCGGTCGTGTCTACGTACTCTAGCATACACCACGACATATGCTTGTACAAGGCTACTGGAGATGACGAATACCTCTCCAGGGCAATTGGGCTTGCCAAAGATGCCCTCGCGGTAAAGGACGATGAGGCTAATGCCAAATCGTGGCAACTCATCCATAATCTCATCCAAGGTGATGAGGTGACGACTCTTCAGCAGAGTGAGGAGATCGCTGAAGCATGTCAGGTAAGCAAGAAAACAAGCATTGTATACAAACCAGACCTTTCCACTGACCCTGTGGTGCATAGGATGTCTGGCCGCAACCCGAAGGTATGTTGTCGAGCGACAAGCATACATTGCAAAGCACTTCGACTTCGAACATGCGCGTCGCATGATAGAAAGAGACGACATGCAGAAGAGAGAAATGGCACAGAAGAACGCATCATTGAAAGATTCAGGTGAAAGTTCAGTAACACCCATGCGTGACGCACCGGTCAGCCAGGAGGAAGAAGAAGTGCACGTTGAGAAAGCAACTCCCAGCGCCAGCCAGGCATCGGATCAGCCAGAACAAGTGCCAGACACAGATATGAGCGACGAACCAGCGAGCCAGAAGGACGAGGAAGCGAACATTATCAAAGATATTTCCAGTGTCAGCCTAAGATCGAATCACCTGGGACCAGTGCCTGACACCTATATGCGTGACGAACCAGTCAGCCAGGAGGATGAGGAAGAGAGACATTGACAAAGAAGCTTCCAGTGTCAACTCATCTTCAATTCAACCGCGAGAGACACCAAAGTCCCCTATGCGCGACACATGAGCCGGTCCCGAGCAGGATATCTAAGTCACCAGAGAGATATACAGTGCGGTGACGGGCGATTACACTCCAAGAGGAACAATTCGCAGTCGAGAAGGGAAGATATAGAAGAGGATCAATCAATTTAGCTGGTTAGAAGCGTCTGAGGCGACTTATTGGACCCGTCAAGGAGAAGAATCAGGGTGTTTGTTAGTTTGATGTAGGCCTTCTAACGTATATAATGAAAGTCTTGTTCTCACCAGATGCCCGTGCAGTACGCCTGTTACTTGTAGCCGTCCAATGTGAACCTTTCCAACCAAATTCTGGCGCGAGCAACCAGTGGCCGAATCAATTTCTCTAGGGTGCACCCACCCATACAGATTCTTTTCCCACTACAACTCATCGACGAGGTGAAAGCAGCCAAATCGTGGATGAGTCCGGTAATTCTCTGGACTTTGTACGGTCTGAAAGATGTCTTGGTCTTGTCTGCTTTGATGCGTTGCATGTGTTTTATGAGAGCACCGAGTATCATCGCCTAGCATCTAAATGAGTAACCGTCTTTATTGCTACGAAGAGACGAATCGGTTTTCCGCAGGCTATTAAAGCTCTGATCAATAATATTGAGTCTCTACTCTTCCATTTTGCCTGGAACTGTTAGCATGTGTATTGGGTAGCCGAGTGATGGGCTTACTCAGAGGAGAAGTGAGTGGAAGCTTGGGGGCATCAATTAGACACTCGCCCTGTGAGAGAGTTGATCGAATCAGATACTGGATATGGATAGGTCACCTAAACAACCATGAAATGCATAGGAACAGGTTGGGATCGACACTAGGATACCTCGCACCAGGCCGAAACGTCCATGTTTTGTCGCCAGCAGGCAACGAAGGGGGTTACAAATGCATGACACTTGTAATAGTCATCGGCAACAGCAAGATTGCGAAGTCGTTGGATATCTAAGGTTTGAGGGACCTGACCGCGATGTCCATGTAATATGCTGAGTAAGATGAGCAAGAAACCAGCATCCCAATCAGTTGTTTTGATTGTTTGCTGAGATCCATCATCATCTGTTCGGCTCACCTTCCAAGGTCCATCCAACATGGCCAAGACGACCTGAGAGGCAAGCCCGAGGCGTTCTGCGGATACTAATCACCGGATTTCGTCTTAGTTAGACTTCGTCGCTAGAGGTTGACCTGGTTCACTCTGTTTTGGCTCATGGGAGTAATTCCTGAAATCTGGCCAAATTCTTTCTCGAGGTTTGGCTTCGAGAGGCCAGCCATAGAGCTAATTCAAAACTCTCAGAGAGTAATTCCTGTTGGTCAGGCCTCTGGAACACCAATTCCAGATCAGGTTCGAGGTCTAATGGGTGGATGACGGACAGCATCGTGAATGTATGATGGAGACGAGGATAGTGGTTTTGATGATGGGAAAGGTTGCCATGATGTTGACAACCCGACTACCAAGTAATGTGAGAATTTTAATGGCAGTAATGTCTCTAGGATGTCACATGTTGCTGCAGAATCGAAGTTTTCTCGGAAATGTATATTGCGATGCTTTACCCTAACAAGATGTTGCAGGTTTGATTGAAATGGTACTTGTAGGGCGATGAACTCAACTGATGAAGTACTGATATGATATGGATATATGAAGTACAGCTTGAACAATAAAACAACTGTCTGTATGCTTTTGTCCCTGATGTTTGCCTCTAATCAGAATAGCTGGTTCATACTACATGCAAGCTTGAGAGAATGGACGATTCCTGACGCATCATTCCGGCACGTTTATGAAGATATATGTAATCGTGCTGAACTGCACAGTCAGCAAATCCGATCGATTATTGATCAGACCCAGTTGCATCGTGGAACGTAAACGTGTTGTGCCTATCAATTGAGCTTGATGACTCTCTGGAAGTTAGCCCGATACCTGGGGCCGAGGCCTGATTCTTCCACTTATGGGCATAAGTTATAGGGCCCCAGGTCAGACGGGGACAGCCTACCATCAGGTACCATACCAATACCCAACCCAAGTACGGGCAAGCTTCAACCATCAAACAATCTTCATCTTTCCCTCTTTTTCCATCTTCACAACTTCATATCTTCACATTCGAAACCTATTCAATCGCACCGACCGCCGTCGTAATTGCATTATCAGCATCCTAGGCGCCTGCATTCTTCCGCATCAACCGCCTCATCACCTCGCCATCATTATCCATCATCAACCTACCCCTCCCTCTCTCAATAGCTCCAACAGCAGCTCAATTGATCAAGCGCTGCAGGTCTTGAACAACACACGCCCAGGCTCAAGTGGCCCCATATTTTCGATGCCCCGCCATGGTCTAAGAGTCTTTGCATCCTGAAAACGTCATTCTTCGATGCAAAAGTCGAGATAATCCGCAGGTCGGAGACATATACACGAAGAGGCCAAGACAAGACACAACCCAATAGATAAGGGAAAAAACAAGAATATCGAACCTGCACAATCGCATCATCACACCATCGTATCATAAAATCGTACCTTTGTCCTCTCTATATCTACATCTATAACCCCACCATCTCCCAAAACCCCAGAACTTCCGGCAATGGGCGACAAATCACCAAAACACATCTCCTTCGAAGACGACAGCCCCGATCGGAGTTCTGACGATGAAAGCAACGAAGTAGAAGTCGTCTTTGATCCCGGGAATCCTTACCGTCGAAAAAGCTCCATGGTAGCCTCTGATACAAAGAAGCCTCTCGCCATGAGATCCAACCGTCGTCGTACAGATTGTCTCGTCCACCAGTTCCTCGAAAGCCAACGACGCGCAAAGGATGCTGCGAGCTCCACCAGCGAGCCCGATTCAGAGAACTCCATAGGCCACACTGCCGCCAATAGCTCTGTCAGCACAGCTCTAGAAGGCGACCACTATGAAGCCTACCGCGAGCCGAGCATGGATTCTATTCTGGATCCAAAAATGAGCAAAAATTGTCGTGCTATACTCGAAGAGGGGAGTTTGGACCACCCAAGTGGAGGACAGGTTGACCAGCAGTCATGGACACAGCAGATGACCAAGAGCTTCTCTGATCTTGACCTTTCCAACTATGATGAAGACGTGCACAGTCGTCTTCTCACAAAACAGCAGCTCAGCGATATGGCTTGGGGCGTGCGAGAACTGAGTCGGCGACTGAGCAGCGTGCGCATTCGTTTCCGCGTGAGGACAATCTTCATCCTCACCAAGATCTACGACCAAGATTTGATCCCCAAGACCAGAGAGCTTGTCCAATGGCTGCTGCACCATGACCGCGAGGTCAGATATACCGTCTATGTCCAGGATAAGCTCAAGAACAATAAGAAATTCGATGTCAACAGTCTTCTTGATGAAGTGAGTCAGAAGTACGTCGAGGTGGAAGGTGTAGAGGCCAATGCAGCCAGAGAGGCTCTTGGACGGAGGTTGCGGTACTGGGATGAGGATATGTGTAGGCTGCGACCGCATACCTTCGATTTTGTGGTATCACTCGGAGGTGATGGAACCGTCCTTTACGCCAGCTGGTTGTTCCAACGCATAGTACCACCCGTTCTGAGCTTTGCTCTCGGCAGTCTGGGCTTCTTGACGAAATTCGATTTTGAGGAGTACCAAAAGACCTTGACGACGGCATTCAGCAAGGGCGTCACGGTCAGTCTGAGACTGAGGTTCGAGGGTACCGTCATGAGAAGTCAGGCACGCAAGAGGATCGAGGCTGAGCATGTCTCGTCAAGTGAGGAAGAAGAGGAGCTGCAGAGCAGGGATCTGGTGGAGGAGCTTGTTGGTGAGGAGAGGGACGATGAGCATACTCACCGACCCGACGGCACGTTTGAGATTCTGAACGAGGTTGTTGTGGACCGAGGACCGAATCCAAGTAAGTTTGCTCCCTAGTCATGGGAAGTGCTGTTGCGTGCTGACTCTTTATAGCCATGTCGTATACTGAAATCTTTGGAGACGATGAGCACTTCTCATCAGTCCTTGCCGACGGTATCTGTGTGTCCACGCCAACAGGCTCAACCGCCTACAACCTCGCGGCAGGCGGCTCCTTATGTCACCCCGAGAATCCCGTCATGCTCGTGACAGCCATCTGCGCCCACACCCTCTCTTTCCGTCCCATCATCCTTCCGGACACCATCGTGCTGCGTATTGGTGTGCCTTACAAAGCGCGTACTTCATCATGGGCCAGTTTTGATGGCCGTGAGCGCATCGAACTCAAACCAGGCGACTACGTGACTATCAGTGCGAGTCGGTTCCCATTTGCATCGGTGCAGGCTGAAGGTCGCCGAAGTGAGGACTGGGTCAACAGTATCAGCGGAAAGCTAGGCTGGAACACCAGGCAGAAGCAGAAGAGTTATAAAGAATGGGATAAATAAGGGAGTCAACAAACGGGTGTTGGCTGGTGAAGAGACACTGAAGATTCAAGGAGGTGGCATGATGATGACAGTAGGACACAAGACTACGGAATACAATTGACTGCATGAGTGGGTAGAGGCGCTTGTTTGATTTGGGAAGATTTACTGCATTTTTTTTGTAGTTGGACTGGCATTGATCGCATCATGTTGAGTAGAGATGGAGTATTCGGGAACCATATACATTGGGAATGATTTATCAACTGCTTTGATGAGGAACCAAATTATATTATGTCTCGATCCACTTCATCTCCTATTGGGATGTGGGAGGTATGGAGAGGCGCCAGATGAGTAGATTGTATTGTCCCTCTTGAAGCCTGTCTGTAGGAGGAACCCTGGTCCTCTGAAACCCCCGAGTAGGAGTTGTTCTGTTCAATGTGATGAGCCGGCATAAACGACATGACACCGTGATGCATGGTATTGTCACATTCAACTCGACTGCGTATCTGGCTGGCAGCAATATTACCGATGGCTACTGGTAGTGTCATGACTCGATATCTGCGACTCGGCAGCATTGACAAACTCACATTGCTATGGCATCCCGGGTTCTGGAAATACCATAAAATACCTAAGGTCAGTCATTATTACTATACGTTAGCCCCTAGGAACCGTAAGGGGATAAAGTAACACATGGAAAGCTTAGTGTCACTCCTGGGTCATCTAGCACTCGACGGCACCACGGCAGCCGTTTTGGCAGGTTATCTGATGATGTTGTGGATGTCACGAGGCCAAGTTCACACTCGACTAGGTGTTAGACTGTCAGAGGAGAGATGTTAAAACCCTGAGATGAGCTGTATGTTTATGCTGGTTAAGGCATAACACTGTATATCGTGAATATAAGCCGTCATGTCATACGGGTTGATAGACTGATCCCTCCAACATACTCTCTGTAGTACCTAGTGACCTAATGAATGATTTTCAGGATTCCCCATCTAACGTTAACCCCGTTCGGCGTTCTTACGTTCCCTCTGTCGCCTGTTCTCTTCTGCCCGTTCCTCCGTCGTCATTGCTGCCCTCCAAGCTCTCTGAAGGTCATTCCTCCTTGCTCGCTCGGCTGCCTTCTGTTCGTCAGTCAACCGTCCCCGGCGGGCCTTGTTGTTTTGGCTCTGACGTTCTTTATCTGCCTCCAGCTGCTCGGAGGTCTTGTTGGCTTGGCGTTTTGCTCGGTACTCTGTAGCATTCGCCCTTATTTCCTCCTTCTGCTCAGATGTCTCAGAAGCAATGCGATCCCTCCGAAGTGTATTCACGTGGTCACGAGCAATTTGCCTCTCCTCTGCTGTCGTCTGGGCCTCTTGTTCGGCAGCCCAGCGCTGGTGGTACTCCCGACTGGCCTGCCTCTGTGCCCCGAGAGCTTCTAGCGACAGGTTCGCTTTGTACTGGGCCTTGCATGCCCATCTCTATTCCTTTTTCTCTTGCTTCCCCAACGAGATGATTGCGAGCTGCCGTGCGGTGGGTTTCAGAAATAGAGCCTCTGTGCCTGGGAGAGCGATTCGATCCAAGCTCCCATCCTCCCCTAGATCAACGGGAGAAGCTGGTCAGGGAACCGATTCAGCATAGGGAAAGAATCCCGATTTAGCCTTGAAAACCGCGGCGATCTTGATATACTGTCCATGGATTTGCGGATGTGATCTCGATCTGACTGAGGTGTGGTACTGTTCTTGTCGCGAGGTGCTTGTGCTATGGCTGAGTTCGAGTCGCGGGGCCCATGGTTGGGAATAGATCCTGCTTCAAAAGCAGGCTGGCGTTATCGTATACCACTTTTAGAGACAATGCGCTAAACAATACTCTTGGGTGCCATGGAATTCGATGTAGATTCCCGAGTAGTGTCTTGTCCCACGATTGGATTATGTCTACCGCACCACCAGGGTATGCAACTAATTTAGAGAATGCAGTTGTTGAGTGAGTTCGCATCCCAAAGATATGTGTAGCAACAAGGAGTTCAATAATAGTGCAGAGTTCCAAGATGAAGGCCTCCTGCCCTGCACCAATCTGGGCACAATGCTTGTCGTTCCAGTTTCGACGGCACTGCTTCTCTTCAGGCGCCTCGGCAGCTGTGCGTCCACTCGGGAGAGTGGCTACGCGGTCACAAAGAGTCTGCTTCTCCTCTGCAGTCATGCTGCGATTGATTATCTCCTCGTCATTGCCTTGTGATTCGTCCACCATCTTTAGCCTGGAGAGGGAAGTAATGGTGGCTCGCATGGAGTCGGCGTTGACCCTGAGATTGTCAACAACACGCCCCAAAGCCATGTCGTAGTGTGAATGGTAAATCCGAACAATATCCCGGATCTGCTGTTTCACTATTGCCAGACCCCTAGTGTTCGGTATCTCTTCCATGATCTTGTCGATGGCCTCCACATATGAGACACCCTGCTGACCGACTGGGAACGAGTCCCTCATTGTCGTTCGAAAGTTTTGCAGACTTGCGACTTGCTCGGCTCCGTTGTCACCGATATGCTGAATAACACGCAAATCAGCAGCGTTTGGGAGGGATGGTATCTCCCTATTGGCGTTGCAAGGGACGCCAGATCCCGTGGTGAGCATTGCGAGCTGGTAGGCATCGTTGATCATCTCGTTCCTGGATTCGGTGTCGAGCTAGTCACGTTTTCTGAAAAGGGAACAAAACCTGGACGCGAATGCGCGGTAGTGGTTCTGGCCCACTACGACATGTTCAGGCAGTGAGTGCCTGGTCCCGAACGCCCTGACCAAAGTGCTGGGTTGCGGTTGGCATATATGTGACCGCTGGCTCACTGTCTCGCCTCTTCTTCCATATCCTTGTTATTCCTTTCTTCGTCCGCAATTGCGTTGATGGCACATCTTTCCCTCGCTCTGCGCTGCAGCTCCTGCGGGGTCATCCCGAGCTGGCGGAAATATTCGTCGCGCTTCGTCATCGTGTTTGTGTTGAGGGTTGTTGATGAGGTTGGAAGGATGAAAGGGAAAGGAAGAGATGAAGAAGGAAGGGAGAAGAAGGGAGCTTTTATAGATGAGAATTGGTTATTGATGATGAATCACTGTCGAAAGTATTCTCTGTGAGATATGGGATGAATTACTGCTCAAATTATCCAGACAAAAGCAGGAACTTAAAGTCATGGCATAGTCATTCATGATGCCGAATCACTGACAACCACTTTCTTTGGACAGGAGAAGAGCTTCGAGAAACCAGCCATGGTGAAGGCAGTAGACGGGTTAGTATAGCAGTAACTTATGCGTTGACTTGCTAGATTATTATACCTCTATGTAGAGAACCTGGATTGTCAGTCAGTTTGTAAAGTCTAGAACGAACAGGCGTATCGAGCAACTCTGTTATTATGTTGGCCAATTATTTAGATATAACAAATACCAATACTCGGGATGTATACGTCTTCTTGATCACACAACACCACACAACTTACACGCAAAGGCATCAAGTGAAGTTGTCCCCACGAGCTTATCGATTAGACATATTCAAAGAAACGTCACTCTGGATCCAAAGACCCAATTCCCATCTCTGGTTGGTCGATAGCCCGACTTACCCGAGAGCGCACTCGTCATGTGAAGTTCAAGTCCACTCAACCACCGAAAGATATCATGAGATAGCTTCACCATTTATACGCGGCGCTCATTATCACGCAGATATCTTGCTTCGGAGCACGGTTCTTACCAGGGACTACATTACAAACTGCTATAATAGGAGCATCGGATCACCCCAGAACGAAAACACAACTACAACATGAAGCACCTCATCGTCGTAGGTGCTTGTTATCTCGACACCATTCTAAGGCAGGCCGCTACACCTACCGTCATATCACAAACCAAGATCATAAGCTCACGATCCTAGTGTTCCATTCTTTCCCGCTGAAGACTCCAAACTGCGGGCCACCAGTATCAGCACCCGTCGTGGAGGGAATTGTCCCAACACACTTGAAGTTCTGGAGCAGCTGCTACCAAAACATGATGCTCCTCACCTACACCTAGTATCGCCTCTGCCGAGTGCTTCAGCACAGTCAACTCGGCGCGTCATATCGTCCTTTGGTGAAGACTCTCGAATTAACTTTGATCACTGCATATACCGCGAGGCGAGCACCGAGGCAGCAAGCAGCTACATCATCCGGAGTGAGGCAACTGGTAGTCGCACACTGGTAAACTACAATGACCTACCCGAGATGACGCTCGTCGAGTTTGAGTCCGTCGTCCGCCATTTCTCCCCGGGCCAAGAGACTTGGTGGCACTTTGAGGTGGGAAATATGTCCAGCCAACAAAACCAAGCAATCTATCACACCTGATAGCTAGAAGCAGAAGGACATGCTGATCCGATTT
Organism: Fusarium penzigii; assembly: GCA_013623535.1. NCBI lineage: Eukaryota > Fungi > Ascomycota > Sordariomycetes > Hypocreales > Nectriaceae > Fusarium > Fusarium penzigii. Next base: position 24,557 of record JABFFC010000464.1, read on the forward strand.
GTGTAGGGTCGAATCCCCAACACAACCCTGGAGTGCGTTCGTCTCCTACGCAGCACTTTACCGAATGCAAAGATCAGTGTCGAGGTAGAAAAGCCCGGTCGTGAGGGCTTGCCAGAACTGGCTGCAGAGGCTGACGTCGTCTTCTACTCTCGAACTTGGGCTGAGGTTTGCCTCTTGTGACATGCTCTCCTACTGGACTTTGGCTAACTGTGAGCAGAGTCGGGGACACAAAAGCCCCGAAGCATGCCTGAGAAATGAAGCTCATGACAAGGCGTATGTACTGTACTCCTCACAGGAGCCCGCTTCATTTTGCATGCCGTGCTGCTCATTGCTTTTGTCATCCATCCCGTTTGTCGTCCTGTTAACAATTCTGACCAAGCTTGCATCACTAGGTCCCTAGCACTGTGTACGTGGGGTGAAGACGGAGCCGCTGGGCTGTCTTGGCCTGAAGGCGAATGCTTTCGCTGTCCTGTTCAAGGCGATTCCAAACAAGACATTTCTGTGGTTGAGTACGCATATCCACTGCCCTACTGCGACGTCCACCTTAGGCCGTCTAGTACAGCTACCTGCGTGTGTATTGTGGACTGACTAACCACTGTTCGAAATATAGTGCCGTTGGAGCTGGTGACACCTTCATTGCAGGAATGTTGTATGGGCTCCTGTGTCACTCCCAGGACTGGACAGCAAGAGAAAAGGTGGACTTTGCGGTCCGACTGGCTACGCTTAAAGTACAACGAGAGGGGTTTGCTCGGCTAGGGATAGACATGGGCATGTTGGTTACTGGATCTCACTGACGGTTGGGCGCCTTGTACGCAAACGCATGCCCATTCCCTTGCCGCTAAGCAACACGATCCATTGATGGTGCTAGACAGCATGAATACCCTCTCTGCACAGTAGGAACGGAACAGCGCCGACCAAGTGTAGTCCTGGTCTGGAGCTGGACGCTGACCATGCTTGATGCAACTGCTGGGTGGGCCGGACCAAAGTGTGATTGCGATTGCCAAGGGAGCGAAATCGACACATGAGACAGCGCTCGGAGGGCGGAGGGCGGAGGGAAGAAGAGAAAGGAGGGGGGAAGAGAGAAAAAAGAGAAACGGGTCTCGTCAGACAATAATTGTTGTTTGTATACATCAAGAGATTATTGAGACAGAGCATGACCCCCAAGCATCCAAAAGGGGGGTTTGACCGGGCATGTGAGTGTGGGGAAAATCTGAGGGAGAAAACAAGCGGTGAAAAGGGGAGAAAAATAGGAAACGGACAGAAAAGAAGGGAAAAGAAACCAAAGACAGTCTAATGTTACGTGGTACTGGGCTTGGGTTATCCGAGACCTGAACAAGGCGCCATTGCTACAAGTTACCGTACCATACCACGGATAGGATGAACTGAGTTGACTGAACGAGACTAGACCTTCATCAGGAGCGACGGCATCGGAAGCGAACGGTAGGTATAGCAGGCAGGCAGGATTGAACTGGCGATCAACATGTAATGTGAGTGGTGGTACAAATTACAATTCGGCTTGGAGTGGTGTCGTCTCGTCCAGGTCTTGTCATGGTTGTCGTCGTTATACCGGTACCCCTACTCTCTACTCTAGCGGGCTGCTGTAGTGCATCCTTTCTCATCCACGAAAACGGGTCGCTACATGGTCTCGTCGTGCATGCACTCTCAATGCCTTGAGCAACTAACGCACGGAGATGCGGGCTAGATGGGCAAAAGATGTGCGCCTCCTGGGCTTCCAGCAACGCAGCAAGAGACAAGAAAACAGTCTCCACAAAGGATGCTGCATGACACGCGGGTGAGTCGGACGTGTGCATGCATGCGTCGAGTGACTAGCGGAAGTGGTGGTTTCTAGGCCCCAGTAGGAGAAAAGTAGAGAAGATGGGCGGACAAGCAAAACCCCAAGCAGACTCTAAGCTCCATGCGAGCTCCATGCGACGCCAGAGAAAAATGAGGGAGGGAGTCATGAGGGAAGGGGCTTGATGGGTGACATAATAAATGAGACCCATTTGGTAAGACATTAGGATAGATTAAGGTCTCAAACTTTCTGTCCGTCAGGGGCGGGGACGAGGGACGAGGGACATAGGCACAAGGGACAAGGAGGGGTGGGATGCGAACAAAGGCCCATATGCCAGCGTCATTTACCATTTGCGACAGAAGGATGGACATGCTAATCAAGACGGAACAATGAATCATGATGTGGCTCCTGGCGACTTGGATGAGGGAGAAACAGAAGAGAAAGGAGGCACTGGAGCGACCAAACAGGGTCAAGGAATCGTGCAAAGCGGCTGACGAGGTGCATTACTTTGAATAAGACAAGACCAGACCAGGCTTGCTTCGATGATCGGTGTTCCTGTTATGTGATGTGAACGAGACTCCAGGGCCATGTTAGAGCAAGTTTGGTCATGACGGGCAATTTAGAAACGGAGCTTGTGATAAGAAGAAGCGGGCTCATGATCGGCTCACGTAGTTTTCAAGTTTAGAACCGAAAGGACCGGAAGTTAATGCAGCATCCGGTTGGAGGGTGGTGGAGGCGTGTGAATGAGTTAGGGAAGGGGAAGCAGGAGAGAGAGAAAAGAAAAGCAAAAGACAAAAACTACATACAGTACAGTTGCAGAAAGGGGAAAAGAAGGGGGGCAGAAAAACAAACAATGGGGTTTTGGGGCCAAGAACAAGCATCCATCCATCAAGTTCGTCACCTGGACAGACCAGGGGGAGGACACTCCTAACAGAGAAAGGAAAAAAGAAAAAAAAAAAAATGACAAAACAATTGGCTACTGATCCAAAAAAGACGCGTAGCCTGCAGCTAATCCAGTAGGCGGCGGGATCTGCTGAGCGAGAAACCGAGCGAGTGAATGAGTAAATAAGCGAAGTGATAGGCAACCCTCTGGGAAGTCAACATTCCAAGCAAAAACCCAATTTCGAAAGAAGCCAAAATAACAACACAAAGGATCAAGCCTGCCACCCCTGCAGCGACTGCACGATATTGATTGATGATGATAAATGCCTCCATGCCTGTTCTGGTACGAGGTTTGTGTAGTAAATGACGATTGCTGCCGAAGAATGCAAGAATGCCATGTCCACGTCCTTGTCCAAGCCTCGGAAGCAATCTTTTTTAATCTTTTTTCCCAGTCTTTTTTCTTTTCTTTTCTTGCTTCCCACGACCCACAGCCATCTTCAAGGCAAGATTAAAATAGCGGTTCAAGGGTGGAAGGTTGATCTAATTGAAGATGATGGATGGCTTCTAGGGGGACCAGGGACGCGCAGGGGTATACGTAGCGACCAAGCTGAGAAATGGCCACCCGTCTCTGGGATTCACAAGCCAGATCTGCATTGCGGTCCAAAGATGGGCGCCGTGCATCTAGCAGGTGAAGGTGTGATCCTACAAGTGATCAGTCCCTCAGAGGAGCCTGGACCTTTCCCCCATCCTTGCCATGTCCTGCCCCTCCATCTCCTCAAGTGATGGCGTTCTTAGAACTTCTGGCTGAACCTTGGCCCGCCCTTCACGTTCCGGTCGGTGTGGGCCTCTCGGTCGGAGGAGCGGCAGGTCGTTACAGTAGAAACCCGTGCCGGTACATGCGTTTCGACGGCGCCCGGGCCTCCACAAGTCGTCAAGGCTACGCCGCAGGCGGGGATTTTCGAGAAAATGCTCTCACAGGATAAAGGGGTGGGGTGGGAGGAACAGCCTAAGG
>JABFFC010000465.1:0-69118 GCA_013623535.1 Fusarium penzigii
TGGTAGCGCTGGGTTGAGAAGAGGAGGGCTACCCAGTGGACCGAGAGGGTACAGGTAATTGAAGACCGAAGGTGTGAGGAGTTAATTATTGGAGTAAATATAGGGTTGAGAAATATTCAGGAGTTTTTGTTCACCGTATACACTACCAATCTGCGCCGATGTATTTGGTTACCATGGGATGGACTGATCTTGGACCCGGTATCCAGTCGTGATATTGTGTATATCTCATATTAAGCATGACCTGGTTCAGAATGACAGCAATTACTTCATAAGCGAGGATGGTAGATTATCCTCAAACCAATCCATAAACTCAATTATTTCAGCATTTGGTACCCGCCAGAAACTCCATGGCATCGTATCAGTATCAGACCCAAGTACATAAACACATCCTTGCCATATAGCTACATAGCCTTTGAAATCCCAATCTCTCAACTCTCTGGTACTAACATAATCATTCTCAGCTTATTTCTTCGGCATCCCATCCCCTTTCTGCGCTACAGTCTGCCTTGGTAACACCTCGACGTTACGGCTCAATAGCTTACGTAGTTCTGGTGTGATAACCTTCTCCTTGGGCGGCGTTGACGGCTCGGCAGCCTTTCCCTTACCGGCAGGCTTTGGATTAGTTGATGATGATCCTGCATCTTCTGCTGTTGAAGATGAACTATCTTCTTTCTGCTTCTCGCGAGGAGGAGGGAAGTTTTTCTTCTTGTCCACAGCCTCGACTAGTCTCTTAAATTTTCTAAACAGAGATTCGGCACGAATCAGAGTCGCCTCAAGGTCGATGGTACCGGAAAGCTCATTGACTTTCAAATGTTAGTGTATAAACTCAAACAGGGGAGGCGTATGCACTTACCATACTTGAGCACCTCATCAAAGTGCTTCAGGTGTTCCATGATCACATCACGGTGCCTCTGGAGGATAGCCAGTGCAACAAATAGATGGAAATCGGCAGACAAGAAATCTGTCCAGAATCCCTCCCAGAGTCGCAGCACATCCATCCAGTCGAATTCGCGCTTGTACCACACAAGGATCATTCGGAAAAAGAAGAAGAAGTTGGTGCTGTCGGCGCTCTGGAGATGATTCCACAGCTCGGGGTCCATAAACTGAACAAGCTGGTCCAGAGCCAAAAGCTGGCTTCGCATTCCAGACTGGTCACGGAGGAAGTTTCGTTCCATACGCTCCATGAATTTCTGGAAGGCCCAGAAGGCAACCGCATCGTCCTGGATCACGGCATATATGGGCGCCAACAGATCCGACATGCCCTGAACGTAGCCGAGATCCTTGTTGTATTCGTTGTAAGTGAGGAGCATCTCTTTCATCTGTTCCAAGTGAACGTTGGTGCCCACCTCAGCAAACGGTGAGCTGGGGTCTGGGTGAGGAATGTCTTCACCCTGGAAGATGGGCACATTTCGATCTGTACGGTGAACATCCTTTTCTGTAGGAGTATTAGCCAACAGTCATCATTTTCTTGCTCAACTCCCATCACTTACCGATACGATTCTTTTGTTCGCGCCACCACTCGCCAGTCTCGCCGTCACCTCCCTCACCATCCAGTCTCTCCCACCATGAAAGCTTCAGCTTGTAATACTGATCCCTCAATGAAGCAATCTGTGCCTTTCTATCATCCGAAGTGCCGTACCACTCGTATACTCCAAGTAGGAAAAGCCAGGCCTCCTTTCGTACGCCATCATTGGGATCCAGACCACCATGGAAAACACGCTCCTTAACCTCATCAACAGTAACGGATAGGCGGCCTGTCTGGGGGTCGAAGAAATTATTCCACTCCTTCAGTGTCACGGCCTTTCTGCGCTCCTCAAGAGAGAGGTTACTGGATCCCTCCAATAGCTCAAACTCGCCGACATCGGTATCCTCCAGCTCCATAACGTCATGGGCTGACCATATCCTCTGTCTACGATCGCGATCACTCTGCTCCTGAATGCCCATAGCCCACCGAGCCAGATAGATTCTCGCGCTGTCGAATTCGTCCTGGAGGGTTTGAACCTCGGGGTTCTTCAGCAAGCGACGAACTTGCGGGGGCATATTTGGATTCTCGACCAGGTCTTGGGCGGCTCTCCTTGTCAGAGTAGTAACTTTGCTGAACTTCTCCATAATATTCCAGCCAGTCTCTCTCACGAACTTAACAAAAGGGTCCTCCTTGTTGGACGGCCCTCCAGCCCGTTGCCCTCGAGCACCGCTTGCCGTGCTGGATTGTGCTGTGCTCGAGGTAACTTTCCCGCCAAAGGATTCGCTGTCCTCCTTACTTGGCTCAACAAGATATATGTTAGGCTCGGCACCCGATCGTTCAACGTCCACATAGCGCTTAATCCAGCGAACAACCTCGTCGCCTCCCCAAAAGGTCTGCCCACTCTCACCAAAAGGATCGAAAGTGTCGCGCGCAATCTTCTTCCTCTGCTGGATGGTGCTTTGGCACTCATTGTCGTGGAAGAATAAAGCAGGAAAGCTGTCGCCCGCACGTGTGTTGATAATGACGGATCCATACCACCAACCCAGACTCGGTGGGCGAACGAGGAGTGAATAGATGGCGCTCACAGGAATGGCAAAGGCATAACCCCCGACCGATCCAACATGAGAAGTGACGGTGGGCGGCGGAGGCACAAGATATGACTGCTTGGGAGGGGTGTCACTGTCGCAAAGATCGACTTTGACGTAGATACTAGCCGAGTCGCCCAGAGAGGCTTCGGGAACCCATGCAAGAAGCAGATCGGAGGACGCAATCGACTGGGAGTCATTGGATCCCGCTGAAGAAGGACGTTCACTGCGACGTCCTTTTTGTTGAAGAAGAGCGATGTAGCCGGGGATATTGTCCTTGGCAGAGGGAGTTGGGTGAACATAGACCTGATGGTGTCAGCTCATGTTTCATTTCGATGGTTAATTTCAGAATAGCCACATAAATCACTTACTTTGCTTTTAGAGAAGAGCAGTTTCACACCTTTGCTGGTAGCCTCGTGGGTAATAGTATCATAGCCGCCCTCTTCATCGTCACTCAGCGCATAGAAGCTGTTGGATGGTGACGCAGATCGCTGCGATGGACCTGGTGGCGGGGCATCACCTGGCCCGTCCGACGGCGTCATTCTGAAAGCTGGGATTATTCAGAGGTTATGACAGCGAGAAGATGAGAGAATATTGAACAGGTAAACAGTGGCCTGGCAGATGAGAAGTAGGCAGTCAGACCAGATATTTCGATGTGTATGTTAAATGAGGATTAAGATTCCGACATGTGAACAGGAAGCTTCGAGGCAATGCGAGTGTGGCAGCTGCTCAGATATTAACGTGAAGTTCGTGCCTTCCAAAACGGAGGTGGGATGACGACGTGCCCCGCCACAGAGGGAGCCACATGGGGAGACCTGCTCCGGTTTGGTGTTAGAGAAGGTACTTTACAGTTGGTTTGGCACTGCTATAATTCTATAGACGTCCCCTTGACACGGCAGGTATCTCACCAGTCCCGTCCTAGCACGCATAGCGCCGAGACTTGCATTTCTTTAGTAAAGTGACTTGTGTCGAGGAAAAAAGGCACTTTTCCCTTACCAACGTATCATGCTTACCCGACATGGCTTTGGTTCGATGCGAGCGTCGTCACAAAAAATAATACAACAAAGCCAGGATCAATGAATGCCTCGCAGAAATGAACTGGGGATACGTATGCTTCCACGTCAACCTACCATGGACAGAGGTTTGATCGGATTGGGAGTGTTCATGCGTTGTCCAATACACATCACGACTGTTCATCACTATCGTAGCACATATGATCGCGATTGTACAAGTACACCAAAGTATTTTCGGTCAGTGGCTGCTTCACCTACCTTGTGCAGAAAAATACTATCGACAGGAAAATGGTCGAGACAAACTCACACCCTCAGCTGAAATGAGAAACACCATGAAAATATGCTTCTCAGACTAATTGCAGTTACTTATGGTATTGAACTACCTACTAAGAACCCCCGACCTAGGGCCCTAGAATAGTGTACCAGCCCATACTCCTCCATTCGTTCGCAGTCATACTGAAGCAATAAACAAGAAAGCGGTATATCTGATCCCCTTCGAGACGCTGATGCGGATAGAATTCGAAAGACGGCCAACTCAAGTAATTCATAAGCTCATAACTTTATTACCTTTATACTGCTTAAACTTCCTCCGTCAAAAACTGACTCTGAAACTCGGTATCGACCGCCGTCTCGGGGTCCGTATAGCTGATGGGCTTATGGGTTCGGAGGAGAGAGAAGAAGTAATCTTCAATGATACAGAGGTTGAGCAGGAATCCGTTTCCGTGCCAGGCAAGAGCGCAGACGGCAGCGCCAGCAACAGCGTCAAGGATGAAGTGGTTGGCGGTTGCGACGATCGCAGTCAGGATCAAGGTAGGATATGACATTCCGAGAACGACAATGGCAACTCGTTTCCAGGAAGTAGGACGGATACCAGTGATGGGGAGCGTCGCAACTGTCAGGCCTATCAAGAGAGAGTATCCAAAATGGAGAGATGGCATGGCGGCTGCAGGTGTCAATGGAGTTAGCGATTGCCATTGAGGAGATGATGGGAGCTTTCGGTCACTCACCATATTGGTTACAAAACTTGTTGGTAGTCCAAACACTACTCTCTCCAGCGCCACTGTGCACACTGTCGACAAATCCAAAACTCTTGGCTTCAGCAGCGTCCGGACCGTCATAGTTGGGGTCGCTCAGGAGACGAGGAGGCATGCACGGCCAGAGAGTGAATATGACAAAAGCGATGAGATTACACATGGCCATAGTACGCCGGCGAGCCTCGTAGAGAGCAGGCCCGGCAGCTACATTGTCGGACCTAGCACGGCCAGCTTGGTAACGACGGTGGCGAGTGGTGGTGAAGTAGAATAGAATGACAAGGAAGGAGATAGTGCAGGGGATGTGAATGAAGGAGTAGATGCGGTTGATCCAGTGTAGAATAGCAGGATGAGCGAGGAACCACTTTTGAAAGCCTACTTCCACAAAGATGTGCAGGCTTTGTTCAAGATGAATAAGTTGTAGGGCATGCTTCCGGGCGACGTTGACAGTGCCTTCAACGAGAGTGAGTGCAGTGAAAGCACGGCCAATCTGGTAGACCCAGTAAAGGAGAAGCCAATACCAAACTTCGACAAGGAACGGGAATTTCTGGAGATAACGACTGGAAAGTCTATCCTTGAAGACTAGGGTATTTGGGGTAGACACTGTGCGCTTGAAGCTAAAGATCTGGAATTTGCGACGTCGTAGGTTTGGTTGTTCGTGGGGAGCGAGTCGGGGTGAACCGTGACCACTTAGAAGGCTATCGCTAGAATATCGATCAGAGAAGACATCATCGCTTCGTTTATATGTTTTGTCCTTGAATGTTTTTTCTCCCTTGGTTATGCTGTAGTCCTGGTTGCGGTTGAAGTAGGCTCCGCTTAAGAGTAGAGTAGCCACGACAAGAGGCTCGAGGAACGTACCAACACCCATGACGGCGAAGATAAGGCGGAGAGGTGAAAGAACGATTAGCTGAGATATACCGCGGTGGAAAATAGATTGTTGTTAAGAAGGGAGGAGAACGACAATATAAACAAGGTGAGAGGAGGAAGGGCTGAGCGGTAGGTTCAAAGAGGAGGGCAAATGAGGAAGAGGATAACGGTGTACTAGAACAATAGACAAGGCGATTATTAAAAAGATATACAGATATCAGGCATGGAAGTGAAGTGCCACCCGAGTCTTCCGAAGCGGCTCAAAAGCACCTTCTGGATGGATATCTTGTGATTGACTACACGGATAACTCGGCGGGAGGGAAGGAGTGATGGGACTCGAGCAGAATTAGGGAGGAAGTGGGTAGAAAAAAATAGGAAGTAAGAGATCTATGAGGCCTTTTTACGAGGTATGAGACAGAAGACCTATCAGAGAAATAAAATCGGAAATATATACATAAAGGACGGGATGGGAAGGGCCTTAAAAGGAGATGTCTGAGTGTTTATGACGATACGAGTGTCGTGTAAGCGGGCAACGGAGATAAGGCATCATGAAAAGGACGAACAAGACCATTGCCGAGCTGTTTGTCTAATTAACTCTAAGCTACTACCCAGCCATCATCGAATCAGGTCCCCATCCACCATTCAAAGTATGGCACGCGACATGTCGTGATGTAGTCAAAGTTGTGGTCGAAGGCACTTACAAATAGAAAAGTGACTGGGGTGGGTTTGGGTCACAACCTAAAGATGGGCTGGCCCAAGCTCAAGCTCTCCCATCCAGGGAAACCACAAGGTGTAAAGTGGGGCTTTGCCAGGGTGTTTTTGGTTAATCCTGCTGCGTCGGGAATAAGTGAAGCGTTTTCCCTCCCATCTCACCACCACATTTTCACATACACGTAATAGTACGTGGATGTGAATAGATCGAATCGTGTGAATATCTGCTTAGATGGCCGATTTGCGAAATACAGCTCGATGGGTGTAAAATTCTCACACCTATCCAGGTTCACCGTCTTTTCCCTATCCTGCCCAATAGTTCAACGATACTGATATCCAATGAACGACTCCTTCATGCCTGATGTAACATGGGCTGTTGACTTATAACACATAGCATACGTCCATGCCTCTTTTCATTCTGCATTCCACATAAACACTGTCATGTATCAAAATAATCAAAGTAGAACCTGACAATGACGCTGTTTCCCCTTGAACATGGTGTTGTTCCTGTACCGTCAACATCCGATTCACGGCCCCTATTCAATATTCAACCAAGAACCAACGTCCAATATGGCGCACGTACCCTGAACTCATTCCGCCCCGCGGACGCCCGTTACATGTTTTTGCGTTTATAATCTGACCATGTATTCGTGGGCTTTCAATGCTCAAACGCAATTGATATTGCGGCTACAACTAACTAACATCGTGTTCCCGGATATCACACAATCGAGATCACCGTTACGTCGTCTCTACCCACTCACATCCAAACCCAACTATAACTTCCTACCATCACTCTTATACCAGCTGAATATATATACATTGATAACAAGACATTCCAGTAACAACCATCTCAGGCGATCATCGGCAAATACACCCCGCAACGCCGTTTATGCGCTCTCGGCATATATCAAGATGCCGACCCGAGATACACATCCGTGTATTCCGGAACCAACCATATAATCAAGTCTAAGACAAGCATACTAAACTCTTGGCCATGCACCGCTACGGTGAGTATCGCGTACAATCACAAGAAACAATTCGGTCAGCAAATTCAAAATGTCAAGCCCAATGATGGTGCTAACCAGTATTCAATTCTCACTATATCACAACTTAACCGTAGCCATAGAGATATGATGAACTCTTCAAATGCAGATCCGATACTGTGCATCCATCCACATCATAGCATACATTACATCTATGTCTTCAAACTCCGTTAAACACGCACGCTAATATAGTTGCCCCTATTTCCAAACGCCTCCTGTCATATGCAATTCCTTGTTGTCGTATACAAGAGACATGGCAAACCAGCCATACCCCTCCCAAAATAGCCATCCGTATTTGTATATTCCTTCCATGTAGGGTGGTAAAATCATCAAATCAGTCCCCAATCGCTTAATATATTACTCAGCTCCCTCAGCTTGGCAGGTTTCGTCAAGAACAGGTCAACACCTCCCTCAAACGCCTCTTGCTGCGCCCTCTCTGACGCAAGACCTGTCAGTGCAAATACGACTACCCGTTGGCCTTGCTGCTCTTCTTCATACGCTCGAATTTGTCGTGTTGCTTCGATGCCGTCCAGACGTGGCATGCTAATATCCATGAGAATGCACCCATACTTATCGGGATTCTCTTTGAAACGATCTACCGCCTCCTGGCCGTCCATAGCAGTATCGTACGGCCGGCCAAGCTTCTTCATATACGCCGCCAAAATCTTGACATTGACGGGATTGTCGTCCACAATCATGAAGCTCTTTTGCTCACTTTGTTGAAGCTGTAAGTTCTGCTGATGAGGCGCTAGCAGTGCTGGTGGTGATAGGATTTTGGGTTGTGAGTAGGGTTTCCATGGCGGTAGTCCTCCCAGGATTAATGGTCTCGATTTAGGAGAGGCTGGAGCATCCAACTGAGTGACACCTAGACCATTACGAGACTCGGCAAATCCTTGACTGGCAAATGTATCCGGGACTTCATTCACTGGTGTCGGAGATGCATCAGGCTGTGGCGACAAGTTCTGAACGTCACTCCATCGACGGAAAGCTAATATCAGAGCTTTGGCTAGCTTCTGAGGCCCGATTCTGTACTTCATGTTAATTCCGACTCAGCCAATATCCACGCAGAAAAACCACTTACGGCTGAGAAACCATCTCATACACCCTTTGAATATCGGACTTTTTGCTTTCCATCGAGATACGGTGCGCGGTTAGAGCGTTTGTGCAGACGACCACAACTGGTGATCTCCCCAGCTCATCGCCCGTCAAGTCGTTCAAGGCGGCCTCACTGCACATGACAAGATCTGCTGCCAGTCCCGTCTCCTCAGCACCGATTATGACCTCCATTTGAAGCCATTGCTGACAGACCGTCTGCAACACAGGGAGCAACAACCCCTTTGATGCCTTTCCGGTCTTCTCATGCAAAGAAGACGAGTTTTCGAATCCTAATAGACGCACACGAAGACCTTTCAGTAGTCTGCGGTCCTTATCTATATCGTCGTCCATGGGCACCTTTTCGTCGCCATGGTCCGTAAGAGGGCTGGCTTGCAGCAGTGGCAGCATGACTGTAACTGTTGTGCCCACGTTAACTTCACTTTCCACCGTCATCTTGCCGCCCATCGCAGAAACTATCTTCTTGACTAGACTCAATCCGACGCCCGTACCGTTTGACAGGGCGTCTTCTTTTGAGAAAGGCTTGAAGATGTCGTTTCGTAGAAAGTCTTCGGCGATACCTTTGCCTGTGTCTGCAACTACCAGCTTCACCATGTGCCTGTCACGGCGTGCCGTCTTCGAGCTGATCGGAGCATGCGATAGCGAAACTCGGATAGAACCAGAATCTGTGTACTTGAGTGAGTTGCCAAAAAGGTTCATAACTATTCGTCTGACAGCCCCAGCTGCTGTGTAGAACTGATAAGACGCGGTCGGGTCCATGTCGAGATAGATAGCAACCTGGTCGCTTAGTCTACCCATTCCGGTGGCACCGTCCTGGTCACTGGGTAGGCCTTCTGCAGCTCGTCTGGCATCCAGGGCACGCATTGCCGTGACATCGGCGTCTGCATTACTCTTCTGTCGTAATCTTGCAACAGACATGTGCTGGAAAACATGACCGGCGTAGACGCTGTCCATCACTTCCTCGGCAAGCGTATCCAACCTTACATCACTGGTTGCGGCCTTGACGGCGGGGTCCATAGCCGTGTACTTCCTTCGTCCTCGTATCTTGTTCTTCTGTTTCGCCGTCCATTGGTTAACCTTCGAGTAGTATAGTAGATGGTCGATGGTGTCGGATAAGGTACGACCGCAGGTTTCGAGTGTATGAAGAATGTTGCCCTGGAAGACATCGAGATGGGTGTCGGCGAGCAGCTCAACACCAAGAATGATTCCATGTAGAGGTGTTCGAAGTTCATGCGAAAGCGATCCGAGAACATCCGCTTGTGCCTTGGACGCAAGCTGAGCGTCGAGGCGTTGAATTTCGGAAGCAGCTACCATGCCAAACGCTCGCATGTAACTCAACTCAGCCTTGACGGAAAAAGTTCGTGTAGGTGACGAAGTGTAGGCAAACCCGCCTGCAAGCCATCGGTCTCGCTTTGAGTCCCAGACGGGCACAAAAGCAACGCTGCGGGCGCCGGGGAATGCGCTCGCAACTGCGGCTCCCTCGGCAGCTTGTGTCAAAAGCAGTTTGTGAGATTTTGAGGAACCCATCATACTAATGTCTGCAAGACTGGAACGCCTGACACCGGCCTCTCTCGGCAAATGCTCGTCTCCAGAAGAGTCGGTTGTCGACTGCAACGTTCCGCTCCTGTCAAAATTGAAGATTTTGCCCTTGGGATAGCGTCGCAAGAGTGTTCGAAGCACACTGATTGGCATGGCTGTGTGCTGTGCCGGGGCTGTATCAGATTTAGTGGCCGATGAGGATGCGGCAGAATATGCGATGGTCTCGCAGCAATTGTCAATATACTCGGATGCAGTACTGGATGCGGCTTCGTCACTGCTCGATTCAGGCCCAGGCGAAGATTGGGGGTCTTCTAGACTGCTACGCAACGGCGTCACACCAGGCAAGCTAGGGGTGGTGTTGAAGAAGTGGACTCCGTCGACCTCAAGCCCCTCGCAGATCAAGTTGGCAGCTCGGGAAAGAATCCTTCTTGACGAGTCCTTCCCTGATTCATGAGTTGCTTTCGTACCGTCGCATGGGTTGATAGGCGTTGGTGACTGCTTTGGGTCCAGGTCGTTGGTCAAGGTGGCTGAAGTGCTTAGGGTGGTATCTCGGCAGCTCTCAGAGACTCCTGATGTGCCCAAAAAACTGTCGATATCGGCTCGAGGTGTGCTGTTGTCGATTTTATTATCAGGGCTCAAAAACTCGCCGGATCTCGACTCAGATAAGGTCGCTTCTTGCTCCATAAAGCACCCAAGTCCTCTGGTCATTTGTTCACTCCGTCGATATGCAATACTTGCTCGCTTCGTTTCGAGATATCTCGTAATAGCCGTTGATACACCTCGAAGAACCTGTGTGTCACTAGCACGCCAATCGTCTAGAGCTCTTGGTATAGGATCCATCACACAAAACACTCCTATATCAACGCCATTGGGGGATCGTATAGGCACACCAGCATACAGCCGAGTAGGGCGCTCTCCAAGCACATGGTCAGTTTTTGAGAAGTGTTCATCGGTCATCATGTCCGGAATGAGTGTAACTGGAAGTTGATTCTTGTCCTCTGTACCGACAGTCCCGCGACCGACCAGAGTACGTCCGCAGATACCCTGCGATCGAGGAAAGGAAAGACCTGGAGTACATGGATCTGGTTCAGCCGGTGCTGAATTCTCGAATGGGCCGCTTTTGCGAATGAGCGGCGTAAGACGTGTAACATCGACAATTATATGTTGTGAATCCTGATCAAAGAGTGAAATAACTGCGCGTTCAGTACCGATTTGCAAAGCGCCCAACTGGGCCAATCCCATGAGCACGGGATCCTGGCCTGCAGAGACGTTGCCGTTGGTGGAATATGCGGGAGCTCTCTCGCAAGTTGCGCCTGGGTCTGCCAATTCGGCAACAGAAGGATCGGAGACGTTCTTTAGAAATGAAGATCCGTACCTATAAGCACAGAACGGAGGCGATGATTAGAATAGAGCGCAGATCATGACAACAAGACGTGAGTCTAAAGACTACGGTAGCACAATAGCTTGCACTAAGGACAGGAACTGGAATAGGAACGAGGAGAGAGGGGAGAACGTACCTGAAAGCCTCGCGCTCTCGTGCGCCCTCAGAAACGACTTTGAGTGGCCTGTAAAAGGATGCCATAATGCAGGAATCACTTGCCAGGACGCCTCTAAGTCGTGAACATTCGGGTGGAGGAACAAGAAAAGAGGAAAAGAAGAGGAAAAGGAACAGAGAGGTAGGAGAGAAACAATGGATAGATTCAGAGTTCCTTTTTTTTTTCTTCTCGCCTTCCCTCTCTTCGCTGGAAAGAGCTTCTGAGGTAGGTCTAGTGTACCGATACTGTGGATGGGTTTGTGCATGTAGTGGCGGGTTAACAGTAACTACCTACCTTACGTAGTACAGTACTGGGATCTTGCCTCCCCGATGAAAGAGAAAAAAGCAAGCTTCCTTTGTTATGGGGGAGAATTTCAGTGGCGAAAACTGCTACTCGAATGGAAGGGGGGGCGACATAGAAGCGACAGAGCGTAATCTACCGGTACCGGTACTGTATTGCTGCTGCTACTGTTCAGCACCTGCGCAAGAGCCAGGACGGGAGGGGTGTGGGGGTGAGGACGAGGCCCCTGAGGGTGAGGGAGTAAATGGAGGGGTGTTGTCATCCCCTTGGGTCCCTTTGGGGATCTAGAACCTCCAAGTGGGATTGACCTGATCTAGGATCATGCCAGCGGCTGATTTTAGGGAGGGGAATATTTGTGGAGGATCTCCACGATCGGCAGGCTTGTGTATGAGTTTCTATGCCTGTTTCTCGATCTCTCTCTCTCTCTTTTACCTTCTTTCCACTCAATCCACCTAAAACCTGCCCTCACTACCTATCATGTTAGAGCCGGCCCTAACTACCTACCTACTACCTAGTAAGCCCTGATAACAACCAGTTCCCTTTTCCTTCCCGGTGCCTGGCCTCGTCACACAAATCTTGAAGTCTGACTACCGGCATTGCATTCCATACGTAATTTGGAATTTGTTCAAGGATGCCGACAAGGTTGAAGCAAAGGCGTAATTACTCCCTTGAAGAGGATGACATGACTGTGCGATCATGACATTGTGAAGCCTTGCGGAGAGGAACATTTTCAAGACCCAAGGCTACTCACTGCCCAACACCCATATTGACCAGGTATTAAGAAGACTCACTTGTCAACCTCGGTAAAGAAAGCAGCCCCTCAATTTGTCCCCAAGCACTATATATTCGATCAATTGCAGGATTATCTGGCCTCTTCACTGTATGTCAGTTCTTGTAATGCTCATCGGCCAGTCGAATCCTCCAACCCTCTCGTCGTAGTATCCAGTATTTCTGCGGCACCTCTGTAAACTCATCAACATGTCAAGAGACGTACAATGCCATTACTGAACCTCAAGTTAAACTGACCGGGAAAGTGATAGAAGGATCATACAAGTCGTTGCCTTCTGCCAACTTCGCATGCCTCAATGTGCCACGACACCAGCCCAGTCTAGATGCTGAGATCGGCAGGGAATGAACCCATCCCCTGCACGCCGTTTCGTGTTTTCTTCCACTAACATTCAACTCAAGTTACTAACCTTGCCGTCAAGTTTGTACAGTAGATGATGATGATGATCTTTACCACTTCGAAGACTTCTAGAACATCAAGCCGCAAAGGGTCAGTCGGGTCGGGTGGCACGGTTAGAACTAGACTAGTGGGCACTCAATGATGAGCATTTATCTTTGTAGGTTGATTTTAAGCGAGGTTGTCGTTGTTCCTTGATTGCCTACTTAGATATGTCCATAACCTCGTGAGCTAGGTAACGTCTTGCTTTCAGGGTATCGTCCCAGTCCCGTCACCGTTGGGTAGTTTGTTTCTCCTTCGTACCTCACAGGCAACTCAGAGTACATTTTTCAGTGTCTTGTATCATGAAAGTTTGTTGCCCAAAGCGAGTTGCGTCCCCTCCAGAGTGAGCACTCAATGGTTGCCCATGAGCTGTTGATATAAAAGCCCCTCTGTTAAGAAATCCAGCGGCTCTTGGTGGGACAGTGTACATGGGGTGGAGTCAAAAGACCCAATGCGTCTGCGCTTGGAGACTTCTGCCGGTTCTGAGTTCTGAGTTCTGGTGGGGGTGTCAAGGCCTCCATCTACCTACTAGTACTAGGTAGGCATTCACGACGGGCAACGACTGGCTTCGGAGTGCTATCCCGTAATCTCCATGCCTAATATTGAAATAGAACAAATAAAAAACACTTCATACTTTATGGAAAGCTCCAGCAACTTATTGGTTAACCATAAAGAAAACTCCTGATCGTCTCATGGATCACGAATCCCTCTCCCCGCTTCCGTAGATCATCACATGCATCCTCATCGTCAGCCCCTGTCACTCACAAACCCATGCACCTCATCATTTTTATTTTCTTTCCACACGAGCGAATGACCAGAAATCGTGATGAGAGTCCATTTGTTTGTCTTCCTCACCTGCATTACTGCGTGGCATTGGCATGGCACACAAACGGGTATGCGGGTGCCTGGCTGAAGGGTGCATGTAAGAAGATAAAGAGAAGAAGAAGAAGAAGAAGAAGAAGAAAAAAAGGACGAGAAGAGAGGAGGGTGAGCCTATCAGGTAAAATCCGCGACAAATGCCGAACTTGCTTTTGCTTTTTGTCTCGCCTTGAAGGAGGGAAAAAAAGAAACACAACTAAATCATTTTTCTCTGATCGATCCTTTAAAATTCGATCCAATCCTGTTCCCCTCTTCATTTGAAATCGGGATCCCAACGCTAGTGTCTTTGACCTAAGGTCAGTCCGCTGGGACGTCCATGTCACCCTAGTTTTGTTGGTGCCCTCATTCTCCCAATTCCCATCTCCCGAAGCCATAGTTGATACCTACCCGATGCTTCTTAGCAGGCGTCTGAGGTGACTTGCTTGAGGCTAGCTGACTTGGGCTTGCATGAGAACTTGTGCATCCACTCATGCCAAGAACTAAACAATGTCGGCTACATTCATCCATAGATACCCGACATCAACATCCCTGATCCCGGGCACCCGAGCAATCTCATGACATGATGATAGAACTATCAACATTCTTACTTGCATGCGAGGGTATAGCACTACGCGTTTTCGTACTATGCAGTACCTCTTCTATCGATATTATTATACTAAAAATCCATCTCTTCCTTTTCCACCATTCGCCCAAGAATCAAGCTCTGAATAACCAACTCATCATCCAAAACTCGGATGCCGCCGAATGTCTGATGCATTGCTGCTGTTGTCTTCTTCCGTTTCCTAGTTGCAGTCCCTGTCGGCTGCTGTGCTGGTGCCAATACTGCATCAGCTGTGCCAGTTCCTTTATCAATGTAGAGCCATTCAAAAGGATTTCCTGCCTTCTCGTGCTCCCGTAATACATGACGAGCTTGTTCCGTATTGAAAACGCGGGATATTGACGGACCTAATGTCGTCACCAAAAATATATATGGCTCTTTGGCCTCATTCCGAGCTTTCTTCGAATCCACCACCACCAAGACCCGCTGGCCCTGCAGTAGCCGTGGACGTTGACTGATGGTTTCAACCAATCTGGCTTCTACGGCGGGATATGCCACCATCGACCTTGATCGGATCGCATTACCGAGAACGGCGGATGCACCTGCGCAGAGCATATATGGTTCCCAGTCAACTATGCTACCTTTGGTCAGACATGCCGTGATCCATTGGTGAGCCAGACACGGTAGACCCAACGCCAGAGCCTGCATGTATTTGGCTTTGCGGGAGTGGCTATCTGCAATCAATGCAGTAAAGCCGCTCTCACTGCCAAGCTTGTTGAGTTTCAGAGTATCGTCCTCATCGATGACACAATTCGTCGTGTTCATGACTCTCGAATACTCAAACATGTCTTGGAATCCCTCGCTCAAGATTGTACCTCCCGCTTGAGTAATCTTTGCTTCTAATTTTGAGCGCTCCTGTTGTTTCATCTTGTCGCGGAACGATAACGCGAAAACCATGCCCTCAAACAATCCGTGTGTCCGGGGAACGGGAGCGAGACTTTGTCGAAAAGGTCTACTAGATTTCGGATGTATCATGCTCCTTTCCAAGACACTGGCAGATGGGGAGTGATGTAGTTCATCGGTAGATTCAGAGTCCAGGCGTGTAAATCGTTTTGAAGCCCTTGCCGCCCTTGTTACCTGCTGGGGAGACACTGAATTGGTTCCCGCACGAGAGCCCCCCTTACGAAGATTGCGTTTACCTATCGGTGATGGAAGGCCTATTGATTCCGGTCGGTCTGAGATGGGAGACTCTTGGGTGCCAGGGGTTGTCTTGGCCGATGGTACCGGTGTATTCGACAGAATACTCAGACTCGACGACGTTGGCGCAGGTTGTGCAAGAGGCCGACTGGCTGTTGGAGTAATTGGGCTGTCTGCTTTGCCTCGCGATCGGGTCGTCATCGGTGGTGGGAGATCCTGGTACGAGCTTCGAGCTGTATTTTTAGGCTCTGGAGTGTCAATCGCGGGCTTTTCAACAGGCACATCCTGTGCCTCGACATCCGTTTCCGTTGTTTGTTCTGGTGTGTCTGCAGCGTCGATTTGTCTCAATGGCGAGGACGCTGGTTTGAATTTGAACAAAGCATCTTCAATCGCCTCGGAATTGGACGAGCTTATAAAAGGATTGCGCCGTTTTTGCCGTAATCCACGACCGTACGTCCTCAGATTTCTTCGCCGTATCGGCGGTAATGATGAAGGTTCCGAGTCCTCAGTAACTGTCTCGGGCATCTCTTCCTCGATAATAAGGGTTGGCAGCTCTGGTTCAGGTGGTGTTGGGTTGTTGCACGGAGCGGTCGGCGGCATCGAAGAAACCGGGCTAGTAGCCGGTATCCTATCCTCCATATTGGTACCCTTCTCTTCCTCTGTTGAATCGATCACAGCAAGCCCCCTCGGAACGTCTTGTGCTTCAGGCGCACTATCCCTTGGGGTGGCTTTGGTAGATCCTATCGGCTGAGTCCCGTTCGAGGCTACCACTCCCTTTTGGGAATCACCGACGAGTGCAGGCAATTCTTGGTTCAGGTCTTGTTGCATGGTAGCAGGCGTCTTGTCTTCGATATCAGCCCTATCCACACCTGACAAGACCCTCCGCTTCTTCCTCGCTGGTTGTTCCAATTCTTTTAATCGCGGCGTGAAGCTGACACGGCCCATCTCCTCTGCGGCTTTGGCACGCCTTCTTTCAATCTTCTTCTTGCGTTCCAGGCGCTTAGTAGCATCGTCGGTATCGCTATCGGAATCAGGAGCCAGCACCACAAAGCCGTCGCTGCTCTTCCTCTCTTGTGACTTCTTCATAGGTTCGTAGTGTGTGATGGGCTCCTTTGTTCCGGATGACCTAGGTGGTTTCGCTCGAGGTGTAGGGTCTGTAGACGGCGGCGATTCGGGAATAACCTCACCCCCTGTTAACCTGTTGATCAACGGGGTCTCTGCGCAAATAGTTCCCTCATTCCTGGTCCGTGAAAGCGTATCGGGCGGTTCGTGTAATCGCTGAGGGCTAGACGTTTGAATGTCAGTTGGTGAGGAGACATTAGCTCGGTCCTTAAGCGGTGACGTCTCGATAATATTGGGTGAAACGGAATGTTGAAACAGGTTCGGGGAGGGTCGTGACGAGGTTGGACTGATTCTCTTAATTGCTGAAGAAAATTGTGTCTGTCCAAAAAGCTGAGAGCCTGCTAGCGGTGCGCCGATACTGGGCTTGGCCGCGAACGGATTCCTCGATACTGCAGGTGTTTCGAAGGCAGCGGCGGCACCTTGAGGTCGGTAAGGTGTATGGCTCGAATGAAGCTGTGAAGTGCCATCCGGTAGCCTCCAGTCACCCCTAGTGTTTTCGAATCCAGCATCCTCCGAGATCTGAGAAGAAGGCCGACCAAGTTCGCTCAGATTACCAAAATTGACGGCACCGGTGTCACCGTCCTGAAGTGTTCGCTCGTTCGACCCGCCGTGGATCTCATCATTAAGAGGACTGGACGGCACGATATCACAGTATTCGCTATAATCACGATCGTCGTTGACCTGTGTAGGAGTTTGCTGGGAGTAATCCATCTTGGGCGGCGGCGCAAAAGAAGCAGCGACAGGTACCTCGTCGCTCTTAGTCAAAGGCTTGAACGCATCGCTTTGTTCCTCGTTACTGTGCGAATTGTCATGTCGCGTGACGGAGCCCTGGTGAGGATTCAAGTCGTCATGCTCATTTGTAACTACCGAATTGTCGAGTACGCTGCCTGCTGGATTGACATGGCCTATTGACATCGAGTCCCAGGCGACTTGTTTTGGCCCTTGTGCCTGGAGAGTGGCAGCACTTTGCTTTTTACGCGTCTGCGTTAGTGCCCACCCGGAACCAACTAAACCTAGCTCGTTGCCCCCCAGTGTCATGGATCGTCTTGCCTCAGTGGCGGGCCCATCCCGACGCGCTTCATTTGTCAACGCGTCGCCTAGGCTTAAGGTTTCTGTGGTTCTTGCTTGACGATTCTTCGAATCCGATGACGGTATTGCATCTTCGTTTGGAATTAAAGATATTTGCCTAGAGTCGCTGATACTCCCGGTCGGCATATACGATGATCCCTTGGACGACAAACTTTGAAACTTTACATGGGTGCCATGGTTAGTTGCAGAAATAGTGGAAAAAGCAAAGCCCAGCACGGAAAATGTGCTGGGAATTTGGGTGCCATTGGGCTACGTACCGTGGCAACGCCAAATTCCGCCCTGTAGGCCTCAAGAATGGCCTGGCTATCCTGCGACTCGCCGTTGCCAGCCTCAGCCAGGGTTTCTGGAGGTGTCATGATGGTTTCCGAAGCATCATTTCTCTCGCGATGATTGATATATGATGCCGCGGGTGAATAACAGAAGAGAAAGGTAGGTTGAAGGTTGAAAGAACAGCAGAATCTAAAACGGACGGGCCACAACGAACAAAGACCGAAAATAGATGAGCGCACAAAGTAATCGCGCCAGTGACACGGCCTCACGTGATGGCCATTAAGATCACCGACATCACTTATTAGTTATACTACGATAGTAAGACAGGCCTCTACAGGAGTTATTCATATCATACAGCGGCGGTTTATTCCAGAGACCACAAGAACCCGTAATTCAATGTCCAACTCCCGTCGTTAAATAAAGCCCATCGCATTAATACCTTCATGCTGCATCTATTCAAGACAGCTTTTCTCGTTCGTGCTATGAAACTCCTCCCATTTTTACTATATACACATCCATCTCGTACGAACACCTTTTAAGCAATCTTGAGCTTCCCATAAAACAAAACCCGTCAAAAAAAAATCGCTGAATGTTCGCTATCATGAATTCTCTTCATAAAAAAATCCCCAATGAGGCACACATCTCAATACTCCCAATCATCGTCATCCCCCCAGTCGCCGCCGGAATAGTCTACTACTGGCTTCTTGGCCCATTTATCCTCGATAGGTGGTGGAGGTTGGAATTTTGGTTCTTGGTAAGCTTTTGGTGTTTGAAAAGCATTTGGCGAAGCTTCAACTGGATAATCCTGCTGGGTTGAGTTGTCTTTCTTTGCAGATGGCGACGACTTGGAGAATAGTGGTGCTGGTGTGAGGACTCGTTCCTGAGCAGGCGGATCCTGTGGTAAGCTGGGTCGAATTACTGGTTGCTGAATTTCGACGCAACTGGCTGGTGTCACTTCGAAAGTCACGTCGGGTCTAACTTCATAAGAGTGGTCCTTCGCTAGCCTTCTCTCTTCAACCTGAACAGAGTTCCGTGTATTGGGAGGAGGGGCAACATCTTGGACCTTGGGGTGAAAGTCTTGGGACCTTCTCTGGACTTGAATAACCTGTGGTCTCAGCACTGGTTGGGTTCTGGCCTCTGAAACCTCGAGAGTTGTGATGGAGCCCGCATCTGATAGACTGTCTCTCCTCTGAGAAGACATGCGACTGACCGAAGATAGGACGGCATCTGAAAGTGCAGGACTGGGCTGTGGAGAAGAACTTTGATGACTGGGACTGGTACCAAGAACCAATGGAACTGGTCCTGGCACCGGGTGCTGGTGGGCTTCCAAGTGTCCGTGGCTGACTTTCGGAATATCTATGGGAACTGAGGAGGTTACTGCAAATAAGGGAGCTGTTTGTGGTGGTTGAGATGCTGGCTCAGCCGAGTAAGGAGACTCTGCAATAGGCATCATCTTTGTCTCAATCTGAACATTCGAGTAAGCCTCGATTGGGGTAGCCAAGGGAGGCTCAGCCTTTGGAGGATGTACTTTTGGTAGGGCTTGGGATTCGGCGCTTGCATGTATCATAGGTGATGGCTCTCGGATTGGTTCGTGTACTGGTTGTGCGTGAACGACTCCAGGAACAGACATTTGAGCTTCCGTCTGTGAGCGACTTATTCCTGGGTGCATATGGCCAGATAAAGGTGTCGCTTGCCCGGAATGATGAGGAGTGGTGTCGGCGTCGGGCTGGAAACCAGCTTGAGATAGACCTTGTGTGCTTGATTGTTGAATTGGGTGCTCCTGGATAGGTTGTACTTGAGGTAGCGGCCCCTTTTGCGGCTGTCCCTGAAGTGATTGAGCTTGAGGTTGTGGTCCTGGCTGTGATCCTGACTGTGGGTGCCGTTGAGGTTGATGTGTTTGGAGTTGCTGTCCCTGGGTCGGCTGTACTTGGAGTTGTGGTCCTGTTTGTGGATGTCTTTGAAACTGTTGTCCTTGGTGCGGTTGTCCCTGGGTAAGTTGTACTGGAGGCCACGGTCCTCTTTGTGGTTGTCTATGAGGTACTTGTCCTACTGGATGCCCTTGAAGTGGTTGCCCTTGAAACTGTTGTCCTTGGGGTGGTCCTTGAGGCTGCTGTCCATGAGGCAACAGTCCTGCTTGTGGGTTTCCTTGGAACTGCTGCCCTTGAACCTGTTGCCCTTGAGGTTGCTGCACCCGAAGAGGCTGCCCAGGCTGCCACACAGCCGGTTGCGCATATTCCCCACCTCCCCAATGAGCAGCACCAGTATTCGGAGAAGCCGCTGGGAATGCCGCCTGGGGAGTCGTCGGACTCTGTGACACAGGCTTGTTGCCTCCCTTGAACCACTTGAGCCATTTCTTGCCTTCCTTTCCTTCTTTCGGTGTTGCACTCGATCCCTGTGATGAAGGTGACGCCGCGTTCTGCTGCCATGCCTGTTGGCCTTGTGGAATTTGGACTTGTGGCTGTACTCTTCCATTAGGAGCGGGCATATGGGGATGCATGGGTAGAGGTTGACCCGGTTGCAGTGCACTAGCCATCTGGCCTGGTGGCCCAGGGCGTGGTGGGTGGCCTTGTTGGAACTGCTGAGGCACTTGATTCTGCGGTAGAGGGCCTGATAGGCTTTGCCCAGGTACAGGTATCAAAGGATTTGGAATAGCTGGCTGGTCCTGCGTCGGCTGTCTTTTCTTCAGCAGCGTTTGAGGTTTTGGAGCCGGTTGGCCCGGCGGTGCAACGTTGGGAGCTATAGGCATGGGACCTTGACCACCGATGAGAGAGCTCTGTTGTGCCTGTGCAGCCCATTGGGCTGGAGCCGGCTGTGCTTGTTGAGTAAATTGAGCTTGGGTCGCTGACCTGGGACTTTCTGCCGTAAGACTTGACCTCCTACTGCCCTGCGGCGATTGCTGTAGTGATGATACCATGGAACTCCTTCTCGCTCGCTCAGGACTTGCAGCCGTCGTTGGGTTCCGGATTGCAGCACCAGCTGGAGCTTCTTCGTGCTCCTCGATCCGTCCCAGATAAAGCTGTCCCTGGCCTTGAGGTTGTTGTGATGGTGGCGGTTTCGGTGCAACCACAGCACCGTCAGAGCTATGATGCAGTGATTGCGATCTCGAGAGACCTCGTCCTGCAGGGTCATATGGATTCATTGCGAGAGGAGATGAAAGTGGTGAGCCTCGCTGTGCCGCTGTCTGATCTGATCCAATGGAGCCATGTCTGCTGTGATCCGGACCACCGCCACGATTGAGTGATTTCTTACGCAACACGTTGTTTGCTGCGACGGCATAGCCTTGACCTTCAGCGTTCTGCATTGTGAAATAAGAGCTCTGGCTGTTCGACAAAGGCGCCGATGGCGGTGTAGGCGTAAATCCATTGCCCTGAGTAGATGATACCGGAGACGGAGAATAACCTATACCATTCATTCCAGGGATTGACGCCGAAGATGAAGCTCTACGGCTGTGTTCCATTGGAGAGGGCGTTTGAATAGGGAACCCCGAAGCTGCGCTACTGCGTCGGGAATCAATGGGTGAAACATCCAGTGGCCCAAAAGATGAATGTCGTCGAGTAGCGGCTTTGGGTGGCAGCTGTTCATTTTCCGAGATTGGGTACGGCGGAGTGTTTGCCTGGCCTAGGCCAGTCTGATATCGTGGCTTCTCGTCAGGAGTTGGGAAAGGTGCTGCTTGTCCGGATGGTGGGGGGGCTGTTGTAGACATGCTTTGGATACGGCCCTGATATGGTGCGTTGGTAGTCTCGTGCTGCGGTAATCCGTGCTGCTGTCGGATTGGCATCTGCTGCTGATGTTTCGGAAATGGCTGTCTCTGTTCACTACCCGCCATCATGTTTGGCATTACGCTCGCTGGCCTAGTAGGCTGATTCGTCGTATTTACACCCCCTTGCGAATCCTGATGTCCTTGAGGTCCCCCTTGACCAAACGAAACCGAGGCTTGAGAAGGTAACGCATCTGGTACAGTATTCACGCGGTTGATGCCTCGTCTCGGCTCTTCCTGTTGACGTAGGGATAATGGCGCTGGGGTCATGGACGGGGGATGCTGACCATGCGCTGGTGGGACATAACCGTGCCCCTGTGAGGGAGCTGGTGGATTGGGGGCAGGTTGGATAGAACACTTGCCTCGCGCTGGCTTAAGCACGGAGGGCATGTGAGCCAGTTCACCCTGCTGCTGTGGTAGAGGTGATGCTGCTCGGTTTTCTTGCTGCGGTACAAGTGCGGGCTGTCCAAGTGGCATGGTGTTTCTCTGCTGCGCATCCTGTCCAGTTTTGAGTATAGTGGGCATGTGCGAAAGCCTACCTTGTCGCACCGGCTCCTTAGGCGGTACAGCAGGTCCTGCGGCATGAGGTTGAGTTTGAATCTGAGGCTCGGCGATCGGTCGCTTTGGGGGAATCTGTGGTGGTGCGAGTGCAGCTGGAACATTGGCTGGATCAATATCTGGTGGCTGGTTTGACTTGACGTTCATCATAAGAGACGTCTCGCGCTGCAAAGTCATTCGTCTTTCAGGCGAGTCCTTTTCCCTGGTTGAACTCTGAGCCTGTTCTTGCGCAACTGCAAGTCCAGGTTTGTACGCTTGGAATCCAGGAGGTCGAGCTTCCTCAGGCTCGATCCGCATCGGTTGCTCCTGGGGGCCGTGGTTTCGCAACGATCCTGGTGCATGCTGGGGCTCTGCCTTCTTCTGCTCTGTTGGGCTTGTCCGCTCCGGTAATTCTGCGACCATGGAGGTTTCGATAGGCGCGAGAACCATGTTGTCAGCCATTTCAACAGGATCCGGATGTATCTCGATTCTGGCAGGTGCCATATCATGTGTAGGCATCTCAGCCACGATACCAACAGGGTTGAACGGTTGTGGTACCTCGCGACTGTCGATCATGGGAACAGGCTCGTGTGTTTCCTCGGGGACGGTGGGAGGAAGAATAATGGTCTCGCCCACGACCGGGTCAGCTTGGGCAGGAGGTCCTCGTAGAGGCGTCGTGCGCTCACTGGCGACCGGGCTCACACCTTTGCTGGGATTCTTCTCGACACGGTCCTCAATACCACCGGCGACAACCCTTCTTGCGGCCTCTTCCTCCTCCTCCGCAAGGGGGCTGACATCGTTATAAGTCCCCGGCCCAAGATACATGAAACTTTCGGGTTGGAAAACCGTATGCATGGTCGCATCGTCGTCGGCATGGTCTTCCCATACGGAGCTTACAGGTCGCGCAGTTGCCGACATGCGACTTCTCCATCCTCCATTGCTGGCGCTATCGCTCCCTTTTTTCAACTCGTGAGCCGTACTCGTACTCATATGGCGACGTACTTGCTGCTGCGATTCTAGACGTTCTTCGGGTGCGAGGTCAGGAGCGGGGGAGGTAGCGTCTATATAGTCGGGGAACTCATCGCCCTCCCTGGGGAAATGATACTGAATGTGCCCATTGGGCTTATACTTGTAGAACCACCTTTTGCCATCATAATCCCATTCCCAGCCCTCGGGAAGGCCAGCCATTGTGGGCGACAGGTGGCACAGCCCGGATGTAGGTGGTAGTGGTGCTGAAGCTTGTATCGTAGGTCTCGCGGACTTGAAAGATGATTATGGTGCTGTAAATCGCATCGTTCTGATAGTTCAAGGCATGGGCGCTTTCAAGTCTTGTAGAATAAGCTTGTTCGAGGATGACTGGGTCGGTAGAGCGGAGCAGGGTCGAGGTACCCAAGAAGGAAATGAAGCTGAACCTGAGCTGAAGTGGAGGAGCTACAAGGCAACACAGAGGTGACAGGCAGTTGTCGCGATGTAGTACCCGTGACTGAAGCTCCTCTCTTTGCTAGTATTCCTTGTAGAGTCTCCAACCCGCAAAAAGTGAAAACAACAGGTGTAGGAGAGGAAAAGAAGAGACGAAGCAGCCATGAGAATCAAAACGCCAACTATTCATTTCTGGAGTTGTCCGTCCATCCCACCCCCCATGTCTCCTACCCAGCCTGATTTGGTTTGATTTCATTTGATTTCCACCCACGGGGTCAGTTAGGGAGTCTTCGCTTGGGCTGTTTTGGGGGGGCGCAGGGCTGAAAGCCAGGATAGCACGCTAATGGGACGGTAGAGAAGCCATGGGGCGTTGCGGAAAGGATTGCGATTGGATGTGCGTCCTCGTAGGGCGTATTTCCTGGGATTGAATTCGTTGAAAAGAGTTGAGGGTCCTCTATCATTGCAGCGGCCATTGCAATGGCAATCGTTAGTGGGGGGGGGACTCAAGGTGACGGGAAGTTTCATTCAAGGACCAATCTGCTGGTAAATTATGGCAGGTATCTTAGGTACTAAGGTAGATGGGGTAAATTGTGTAGTAAGCCTGAGATCCGCACATCTTGAAATTATCCAGTGTCATGATGGTCTTTGATAATAAGTAAGAAGGGGTCAAACTCATCCATGGCTTCGTTATGAAACAGCCTTTGCTGGATTCCGTTCATCTTATGGGTCCTTGCCCAGCACTCAGCGATATTTGATCTTCGATGCTTACATGCACTGTGCTGACTCATCGCCCAACTTCATTGACAGCATAGGTGCCTAGAGTGTCTTCTCCTTGGTCACGTCTTCTCACACGATCGACTTCTAACTGACCTGATACTTCTGACCTGCGTCACTTAAATATCCTCCGCCTGAATCTGAGCATACGTTACAGGATCGAAGACCAAACGCCTGAACTTCAAATACTTGTATATGAATTGGCCTTGAGAGTCCTGGATCTCCTGTGTAGTCTTGTGGAACGGTCAGATATTCCAGATAGGCGGCCGATGCTCCTGTTCGGCGGCCACGTCGTTCCAAGCCCGCACAACAGAGTCACTGAGCTGATAGGACCTTGTCCGACTACTCTTCAGGTCATGGTGACTTGACCCTGTTCCTTTTCGTACCGGAACAGATAGCCCCATCCACGGCGGCTGGATCCCCAAAGTTCCATCGCCCTTAGCTTGGGCAAATTCTCAACTGCTCTTGCAGCAATGCCGAGCGTGGCGTTGAAGCTTTGTTTGGGAGAGCGAGTATAGATAAAAACAGAGGGGCAAAGACTCAGATATTCCAAGTTTTCCCACTTTTGCCCACGCTCAATTCCAATCTGAATTCGGCGCAAGAAATCCATAGCATGCACATGCGATGAGGCACCAAATTCGGTCAGTTGACGACACACACAGCTGTTGGCTAGTGGTGTCGCTGTGTCGACGAAGCCACCATGATGCCTTTCTCCGAAAAAAAAGTCGTCTCTTAGTCACGGCCATCGAGTGAAATAGAGCTGTTTGCGAGAAGGCGGCAGGGACAGTACCAATCGTGAAATATATCCTATGGATCAAAGAAGAGACCAGTATATTAGTATCGGTGCTCACTCAGCTCTTCCAAGCTTCATTAAAAGAGTTACCTACCGTTTATGACAGTATTTTTATCATCCGTGTCGACCTCATCTCCCATATCTATTCGCAAGCATCTCAGCTTGACCAAACTTTGTCGTAGGATCTGCACAAGTGACCCGACGTCGATGCTTCTGCAAGCCTGTCGGCGGATGAGAAATTCCTTCACTATCGGAACCTTGGGAAGGACTGGCAATGTCGGTTTTTAATCTGAGAGGTGTACCATACAACCTCTTCGCCTCTATCGTGGTCCTGTATCTTTGAAACCGATTTCTGTGCTCTCTAAGCTAGGGTGACTCCTGGGCTGCTCGTCCCTTGTGTTACTCTGCAAGGCTCGGTGATTTTACCGGGCCTTCTTCGAATTGAAATGGATAATCGTCTTCTAATTCGCAAAAGAAGGATCGGTACTTGTTATCGCTTGGCGAAAAGGCCAGGATTTCCAGTGACATGCCCATTCGTAATTGGCTATGCGAGTCTGTCGTGATAGTATCCCGTGCTGGCCTCCATAGGGATAGGACGCTAAAAAGGCGCCGTACACACGAAGAGAAAATTTTATCGTTTCTTGAGAAGGTGAGTTAGCAGTCGTTCTCTAGTTATATTCAACGAAGAATGCCTAGACGGGAGCTGATACGGGGGGTCTTGAACGTACTGATGGACCATGTGCTTTTCCTCCACCTTCGTAGATTCTTGAGCATCATATCCTGGCAATTTAACTCGAAGTCATAGGTGTTTAAGATAAGTGAGTCTGACTTCTCTTCTTCCGATGACATGCTGGAACATTTCAAGGTTCGGCTCATGAAACCCAATCCTCCTGAATGTGTATCGTTCAAAAAACTCTTGCCAATCTTGACAAACACCAGCCAGACGACCGACGCTCTGCTTTTCAAATATTGATGCTGGTGGAGCCACGATGGTATTCAGGATCATTAGACGAACCTCCGGGGGTAGTTGATACCATGACATCTGTGCTTCCCTTTCTCGATGTGCCATATGCCTTGTGTGGACCATCTTGGATCGTGGATTATGCGTGATGCTAGATGCTACCTATAAGTAGAAAATAGAAATGTTAGTGGGTAAGTTCTAATCGGCATCAGGTTTCTCTCAGGTAGTTGTTGTTTCACGACAGAAAGAAGGAGACAAGGTCGGGGTCAATGCCTCTTTTTATGCCCAAAATACTATTACTTTGGTAATTTGCAGAACGTAACTCGGAGCCGACCCAACAGCGTTACTTGTGAGTCACTAAACATTCATTGCAGCTATTAGATGGTAGGTTTTGCTTTATCTCGGTATAGGCAATGTCCATGTAAGCCTAGGTCAATGGGTGGAGAAGCGGCGGATGGTGACCAGCCGACCTCCAAGGAAATCATAAGGAATCAAAAGACGGGATAAATACTGCTAAATCAGGGCATAAACAAGACTTTGCGACGAGACTAAGACTTCCGTGAATGAGTGACTGGCAGACATAGTATTATAAAATAGCTTATCACGCAGTAGTGAGTCCAAGTTCGCAATTTGAATAATTGTCTATCACAGCCTAGGAATCACGCATTATATGTCTGATGTAACTGAAGGATGAAATATATTCATTCTCTCTCAACTCGACGTAAGTATCTGACCAACTACAACGAGCAAAATCTATCAAATCTATCATATCAATGGCACCCGGTGCCAGAGTCGGACAAAAGAAAACATTTGTGGTAAAGTAAACGGTTGTTACAGGATAATAAGGAAATGTATTCAGGTATGCCAAGCCAGTTTCTCTATCGTGCTTCGAAAAATCAAATATTTGTCGTTAAGTTTCATAATATTTTATATGCCTAGCGTGTACGCGCATATATTGCTTGTATGTCTTGTTGTGGTGTGATGCCTTTGCAACAGTTTGTTCACACGAATGAGGAAGATCAAACCATGTCGCTGGGCTTCGCACTCTTTGTTCTGGTCAAGCCTCGAGCTCTGGCACCAAAGACACGAGATCGACTTTCGGTAGATGTTCGACGATCAAGAGCCGACGAGCTCGCGAGGGACTCTCGCTCCTCTTCAATACGAGCGGCGTGTTCTTTCTCCCTGATCGAGGCTAGACGCTGGGCGAGGACGTTATCTCGACGGTTCTCAAAGACATCTCCAAAGTCGTTCATGCCACTGGTGTCCGAGGGAGCCCGGCGGCGACTATGCGAAGTGGTCGAGTGAGATAGTTGCTGAGACAGAGGGGCGCCCTCAGCGTGCTCACGAGACGCTTGGTGAGATTGTTCGTGGTAACCGTGGTTGACGCTGTCGGACCTCTGGCTCTGGCTCTCCTTGTCGTACGAAGGGGGAGGCCCAGTCCAGTACAGAGGATGATCGCGGCTACCACCAGGCTCGTTGCGGAAGGGTGACTGGATGCCAATGTCGACCATCTGTGCCATGAGTTCCGTACAGAACTTGTTGTGGCGGTTGAGACGCAAGAGTTCATTTTGGAAGTTGCTCTTGTGGAAAAAGATGATGTTCATGGAGCATGATCGGAGCTCGTTCAAGGTGCACATCTCGCTGATAATGCGAGGTTGGTAATCGCGCTTGTTTTCCAAGCAAAAGTTGAGCATTCGAGCCTTGAGCTCATCAATCATCCACTGGGGTGTACCGAACCGCATGTCAAGCTTGATGGGATCCGCCAGACCGTTGGATCGTCGCTGGTTGAGAATGAAGAGGTTGTTCAGGAGAGAGTTGGGGGCTTGGACGATGTGACCCTGCATCTTCTTAAACTCGGTATAGAGGAGAGAGATCTCAGTCACATAGTAGTCATCACCCATCATCATGTCACCCGTTGATCCATAAACAGTCACGCGGTCGCCCACGTCAAAGGGATGCTTGACAAAGACAAAGATAATGGACTGAAGGAATTCTTGGGCAGTGGCCTGGAGAACCCAGGCAAGACCCAGAACGACAGTACCCGCAGAACCAAGGGCGGCGGCAGCAGATCCAGACAGGATCGAGATGAAGACGATGATTGAGATGACGACAATGATGAACAGGAACACTTCATCAAGCTTCTTGATGACGGAGTCCAGATCCTTGAGTGAAGCCGCGATGGCCTTCTTCTCAAGATGAATCTCGTTGGTAACGGCTTCAAACTCGTCCAGAGAAATGTCGCCGTTCATGTCCTTGTCAAACATGGCAAACGCGGTCTCGGCTTCCTCCTCGGCGGTGAAGACAGCCTGGAGATCTTCGGGATAGACGAGGTCACGGCCTTCCTTGACAACACTTCGGTAGATGAGTCGAGCCAGGGTGTGGGCTGATGAAGTATTTCGCAGCAATTCAGTCACAACCTTGCGAGGGTGCTTGTTATCGACTTTACGGCCGATCAGATCGTTACCAACACGGCCGGCAACGTAACCGACCTTGTTCAGGGCGCTTCGAGCATTGTCCTGCAGAGTCTGCATGGGAGTCTGGGCACCGCTTGCCGATCCGCTACCGCGCTGGAAGAAATAATCAGTCTGCTCGTTGTGGGCCTTGGCGTGCTCGTAGAGGCGAACAAGCTGGCTAATATCCGTCTTGTTGTTGTCAATGCGTGTGGCATAGGTTCTCTGGTGGAAAGAGGAAGCAATCCACTGGATGAGGATCTTTTCGACAAAGTTGAGAGTCACCAATGTGAAGAGAGCGATAATGACCTTTTCGACAATGGAGATCCAATTCTGCTCGGGATTCTCTTCATCAGGGTCAACATCCACCCGATGCGTGTTCATGGTTGGCTTGAAGGAGATGAGTATAGCGAGAAACCACAGGAAGATAGCCGTATGTAAATCGAGCTGGGCACCAATATCCTTCCATTTCTTGGGGGTCGTAGATCCGAAGAGCTTAGCGACGGTAAAGAAGACAATAGGCATGAGGGAGGTAATCATGCGTGAGACCCAGAGGGTTCCCCAGACAATTTCCAGCCAGATGCCAAACCACATTAGCTGCACTCCTCCCTTACCACCAACAGGACGTTCATTCTTCTCGAAAGCAAAACCGCCCAGCAGGACGGGAATGAGGAGAATAGCAGCACCAGGGAACAGATAGACGGTATAACGAAGGAAACGAGGAAACTTTCGCAGGAAAAGCCAGACCTTGAGCAGCGCAGCATCGGGATCTCTCTTCTTCTCGGGGTGATGAACGACGGAAGGCATGGGCTGGTTGAAGGCGTCCTCTGGTTCAAAGTTATGAGCCCGGGATTTCATCTTGCTGGTGCCATCATGTTCTTCGGCCGAGACAGCACGCTCAATGCGGAGCAATTCGAGGTCATCGTCTAATCGAGTATCATCGGCACGGTTGCCCGAAGGTGAAAGGGCCGTCTGAGAACTGTGGTCATAG
This sequence comes from Fusarium penzigii, assembly GCA_013623535.1. NCBI lineage: Eukaryota > Fungi > Ascomycota > Sordariomycetes > Hypocreales > Nectriaceae > Fusarium > Fusarium penzigii. Next base: position 29,705 of record JABFFC010000465.1, read on the forward strand.
TTTGGGGCGAGTGTATTATTGTAAGTATCATCAAGTGATACCTTTTCATTTTCGTATTGTTCACTCGATTGATGTGAATGATGAGATGGCATTGGTTGCTGGGGAGGGATTTCCAGGTGCTGTGGGCGATCCGTCCTAGGCCTTGGTAGCTCATTTGCTGGTGGATCTGGCTGCAGCGAATCTGTATGTTGTAGCTGAGGTTGAGAATCCGACGTCTCACGACGTGAATTGGGGGGAGGTCCCATGCCACTCATGGCGATGTTATGAGCGTAAGTTCCTCAGGGATTGGTGCTGATCGAGGTCGATGGGGACGTCGACGAGATGAAATAAGAATACAGTTATCCTAGAAATCTCTGCATATAGTTTCTCGGACAGTTGTGCTGCTCCGATGTGAGGAAATCCTAGCTCGATCGAGAGGCGATTTCAATCCACTAGTGGGGAGCGAGTGACGAAATATCTGCGCCAGCTCCAAAATATGTCGTGAAGTGGGATAAGACTAAAACGAGAGACAGGCTTTGACTGGAGTGGGTGAAGATGAGAAAGGAAAAATCAATTGGGTGTAGATGAAAACATGAGAGTTGTATTAGATGTTGTTTTGTTCGGTGGATGAAGCATACGCGCGTACGAAGTTACTGTTGTCCCGCAGCTGCAGCTTCAGTTACCAAGCGTGGTGATGATTGTAAAGTTGGTGTTGACAAGGAATCGAAGCTTGAAGTTGCTTGAATGGGGATCAGCAACAAGCAAACCCTGTCTGAAAGAGTTACGGTACAGTACAGTAGAAATGATGGGATGAGGGAGAAGAGTGAATACCAAAAGAATGAAGGGAAAGGGGGAGTGATGTGTTTTTGATAAGCAGAAGCAAGATTCAAGCTTTCGATATGAGGCGACCGGGGGAGCTGTTGAGATTTAAGAGATCACCATAGCCATAGCCATAATCATAACCACAGGGGACAGTCTGTGGGGACCAGTCTCCAGACTCGGGCCAGGGAGAAGACGGAGCCAAGCAAACAAGGAGAGAAATACTGGGTCTGAATTTCTTTGTGAAATGTTTGGATAGGTACGAATGCTGTAAACTTGCGGTTTTTCTGGGTCCAGGAAACGAGATGATGGGGGTGAGTGGAAGAAAGGGAATCTTGATATCAATGGACGAGATCAAGTTTCCAGTTTTTTTCCATGTCATACAGCACAGCACAGTACCGTGCAATGGGCAAGACTCCCTCGCCCTTCCTTCTTCAATTATCATAAAAATAATATGTTAGCCACCTATATGGACAAGAATTCATTTACTGTAGAGACTCTCCACCCACCACAAAGCTCAACTTATTTTATATTTATTTTTTCCATCAACCCTCCATTTCAAAACCGCTCAAAAATCTTAAAAAACTTCCTCAACCACTGTATTTGTAAAGGTACAACACTCCCTCGCCGCCTCAACCCTCGGACAAGGTCCACCACCGAAGGAGGGTGTCTACAGTGGAGCCGGCTCGACGGAGGGCATCAGGCCCCACTGCACATTGCCCGCCGTGAGTCCCATCCCTCCACTACGACCTCCATCACCAGCAGCCATCAGTGATCCAAGCGGGTTTGGATCGAAATAAAGGGCTAGGTTCGCAACTCAAAGCGCTCCTTGTGGGGGGGTCACTAACTCAAGGCATCCATGCTCACACACAGGTCGTGGAAAGTCCCAACTTGGAAAGCCCGAGGATGACGCCGGTACACTGTTTAAGGTGGCTGCTGGAACCAGTGCTTCCAAAATCGTCACAGGCTAGCCTAGCACAACACACTTATTGTCTTCAATTGGCGGTTCGACATCTGTCGGGCCGTACGACACACCCGACGCTTGTGCAGGAATGTCGATCGGAGAGCTCTCACCCTCACCCTAAAGGACAAAAGAAGAAGAAGAGTTCTCAACAAACCATGAGTCCTGGGATCATGTCGGATGCCCTGAATACAGTGTGGCCTGCGTTGAAATCACGACAGTCATCCATCCATGGACCAGTAAATCAACCATTCATTCCCATAGACCCGGGTGATGATAGAGTCAATCTGTCAACTCACGGGTACATGCACCCTTCGTGTCGTGTCAGGGTCTTTTTAGCTTGTGAATAGTGACTGACAATGACACGCCTAGAAATTAAGTCTCTCCATATCTCTCTGGGCATGTGTCAGGGTCTGCACCAAGAAGGTCGTCGTACAGCGCAAATCATTTCCATCATGAGAACCGTCCAGCGCAGGACTGCAGCAACTCTAGACGAGTATGGCTAGGGAAGAAGTCACTCTCAGACCATAATTACCGCTAGATCAGTAGCATGTATACACGGGGTAAAACCAAGAGCGCAGTTGAATTGTGTCCTCTCGAAAAAGCCTTACCCTGACGTCAGTAGAGAACGGAAGCAGGAAGTTTAGCTGGCTTTGGTTTGGGTTATTGGAAAACTCCCCGTCTTAGCTTCAGGACAGTGGCAAACAAATTTCTTCTTCATTTTCATCTCGTATCCTCATGTCATTGATGATCGCGAGTTTGTGAGTCTGGCACGTATTTCACATGCACACACACATTTGAGACTATTTGACATGTTACAGTATCTAGAAGCTGCCAACGAACAAAAAAAAAACAGGGTGAGCGTTGACTGTGTGCAACCATCTTCAGCTTTACCCCTGCATTTTTCTCATGCCAACCTACCACCTTCACAGGCACACACACATGCCAAATCAAATCACGCTGCTCTTCCGTCCTGAACCTTTTTGCAGTTTAACTCCAGGCACCGTTTCTTCCCGTGTCGCAACCTACTGTGCAGCCACAGCGTCAGCGTGGGGGTGACGACAGTCCCGTCCAGAGCCTCAAACACTGTCTACCAACTCGGCTTGACCACCCTGGATCAAATCAAATCGATTAGGAAAAGAAAGGGATTGGCTTCCCAGTTTTCTATTCGAGTCATTCCGTGTTTTAGATTCCAGGGGCAATGACTGGTTCATATTCTTCACTAAATGCCTTAACTGGGACCATTAATACCGAGACGCGAAATGGGCTTACGATTCAATACTACTGCACCTACTACCAAACATAGAAATAGGCTTAAAATGAAGGAATTTCAACATCTCCAGTTGTCCATAAATAAACTTGCAAAGTCCCCGCGGTGCCGCGGAGGACTCGTAACTTTCAGGAGTATCATCCACTGCAGGTTGGAGTCAATGGGGCTCTTTTTTTTTTCAGGGGATTTTGATATTATGGGACCTTTTTTTTTTTTTTTTTATTTTATTTTTTTTTTTTTTTTTTTTTTTTTTTTTTTTTTTTTTTTTTTTTGGTTGGACGCGCTCTGTGTCCATCGTACCACTAGGGTAGGTACTCCCGGTGACCGCAGCTCCCGATCCTTCTACTGTACAGAGTACAGTACAACCAAAGGATCGTCCCTCAGAATTGATGAGAAAAGTCCAGTTGTGCACCGCAGTTTAACATCCAATTGTTTTGCTGTACTGTACTGTACTGTACTGGACTGGACTGTACCTGCAACCGCCGACCCTTTGAGTATCACACCAGATGGGAAGGAGGCTTGCATGGGATACCTGCATTATTGCAACACACACCTGCTTAGCCAATCAGTCATTGCATTGAAGGCGGCGTCCTGATTATAGGATCATGGGATCTATCTGGTACCCTTCTCAACTCTGATCGATGCAACATCCAAACATCATCATATTCTCATGTTCAACTCCATTGCCACCCTAACAACGTAAAACAAGCATTCACGTCTGCTCCCTCTCCTTGCCCTCCAGGGACCTGGCTGGACCCATCTCTTGCGGAGGACAGGACACCACTTGATTAATCCACTGCTGGAGTGATCGAAGCTCCCCACCTGCCACCGGACAGCAACTCGCACGTCTCGGGCCTTCAAGCGTGAATTCGTACAGCGATCGGCGGCATCTTTAAAACCGTCCAGCCACAACATTGCTCCGTCATCTTAGCTCGTTCTCCCCCAGTCCGAGCGACTCAAACCCTGGCATATTTTGTGGGAACGTGCACTCAGGTGGAACGTGGTTCGCGCAGTTGGCGCACATCCAGTCGAACTCTCGTCTCCCCTACTGAACTGTACAGTACTACTACATGTACAGGCAGGCTTGCAAGCCCAAGCCCAAGCCCAAGCAGGCAAGCTCCCTTAATTGTTGGTCTCGGTCCTTGCTTGTTCTCGCCTCGTTTGGCGCTGCTGCGGTCCTTAGTTCGCTTAAGGTATCGCGCCGCCGTTGGGGTCGTTGACTCGTTCACAGTCTGTTTGGCTGGCTCGTCCTGTCTTGTCGTCACTCATCAGGGCCCCCCCGAGGGATCCGCACCGTAGAGTACCAGCTCTCTTCTCTTCCATTCCAGATCCTTAACTCTCGCCCATCATCCAACGTCCATCAACAACCCTCTCATTCCTTTTCTCTCCCGACGAGACCTTGGACCGCTTTGGCTTCATTTTAGAGAGAGAAAGAAAAGCGAGATAGTTTACGTTAGCGCGGCAACTTCGACTTTTTTCTTCTATTTTTTTTGTCACGTCAGGTCTCTCTTGGCCGGGAGCCCAAGGCACAGGTGACCGACATACCACGCGCCGTCTCCATGGACTCGTACGTTTGGCCATCTCTCTTCATCCATCGTGTCTTGAATTTTTGACTCGGAACGCCACTCTCTTCATTTCTCCCTCCCGTGTCCTTTTGACTTATACTTTTCACTCTTAAACTCTATCATTTCTTCTCTCCACCATAATTCCTGGCTTTGCTCTGCTTCCATTTTCCTTCGCTGCCATTAGCTTACCGTCTTTCCATTTAGCTATATTTCTATGACGGCTGCCGGATGGTCGCAGCCTCTCCCGACAAAAGCATCATCACCTGCCACACGTCGTTCTTTGGGCCACTTTCGTTCGCTCTCCTCAATGGCCGTCGCACCCAGTCAGAAGCCGCGGAGTCCGTCTCATACATTACTCCAGACACCCATCAAATCGTCATCCTCCTCACATCTTCCCATCACCACATCATCTACGCCTATCGACTTCGACGATGAGATGAGCACGTTACCCGACCCGCGAAGCCGTGCTATGACACCGGCCCAGGATCTCAGTTCTTCAAGTCCAAGTCACCACCCTGATCTCAGTAACGAGGTTGCTACGCTTAGCACCAAGCTCATCAACGCCATCAACTATCAGACCGTTCTCGACGATTCATTATCTGCTACTCGCCATGAACTCGAGGCTGCCCGCGAACGCATCAGGGCATTGGAAGCACAGAATGCATCCCAGCGCGAGATGCTAGCAGGTGATGTTTGGATCCGTAAACAGACTTCTGAGGCCGAGAAGAGGGTCTTACACAACAAGATTGCCGAGGAACGTCAAAAACGACTCGATGTGGAGCAGGACAAGAAGAAGATCGAGCAGGAACTTGAAAATCTCACAGCTGCGCTTTTCGAGGAGGCCAACAAGATGGTTATTGCCGCCAAAGAGGAGGCAAAGGCTGATCATGAGGTTCTGCAACGAAAAAACGATCAGTTGAAGGCTCAGCTCATCGACTCTGAAAGTCTACTCAAGTCACAGCAGGAACAGCTTTCCGAATTGAAACACGTCATGGAACACATTGTTGCCGAACGAGACGACCAAACCAGCGCTACTGCACCTTCTTCTCCGGGCCTTACACGTCCGGATACACACGATGACCAATGTACCTCTGCCGACGAATCCGCTGCATCTCCATGGAGCCAATCTGTCGAACCTTCATATCCCACAAGTTTCCCTCACCTCATCCAGCCTGTACTGCGTACGGACTTGTCCGCATATGACGAGTTCGTCAGTCTGGCTCGCATCTCTCGAAACCGGGCAGGAAGCCGAGTTTCATCGGGCTCCATGGGCACTCTGAGTGCACTAACTGGACTGGGCTTGGGCGGCTCGACCTCAAGTGCTCACCCGTCCAATGCTTCTACCACCTCCCTGAATATGTCAACTCCTACCGCTGGCAGTGCGCCGCAGTCCCCAAATACTCCAGCCTCAACTGTAAGCGCCACATCGAACGCATCCGCGGCGCCGTTGCCTGCTCTGAGGGACACAAAATTCTACAAGCGAGCACTAGCTGAGGATATTGATCCCACCTTGCGCCTCGATATTGCCCCCGGCTTATCATGGCTGGCTCGAAGAACTGTCATCAATGCTATTGCTGATGGCACACTTGTCGTCGAACCCGTCCCCACCAGCGGCTCCTTCGTTGCCTTGACGAGGCCTCAATACTACCCTTGCTCCCTTTGCGGCGACTCTCGCAATGACTCACGTTATCTACGAACACATCGCTTTCGAACGAGCGAGGCTGAATCCGCCCAACGACACCCGCTCTGCAAGTACTGCCTCGGCCGTGTACGCTCGACTTGCGATTACCTAGGATTCTTGCGAATGGTCAAGGACGGCCACTGGCGGGCAGATGACGAAGACCACGAGAAGGCGGCTTGGGAGGAAAGTGTGCGATTACGAGAGCAGATGTTCTGGTCGCGCATCGGAGGCGGGGTTATTCCCAACACCCAAGCAGTGCCTGCTGTGAATGCGGAGAAGAGCCCGCGTAATAGTCAGGAAGGAAGCGTTTCATCAGATCATTTGACCGTGCCGAAGGCAGCGTACCCGGGTGCGGATACTTCTTCAACAGATGTTCAGAGTTTACATACAGAAACACCCAAGCAATGCCCCATCGAAGAACCACACACCCCTCCCTCGCAGACAGATGGCGCCAGAAGCCTGAGAAGCTCGATACAATCTCTCGACGTCAAGAGCATTGGCTCTGAAGACACCAAACGACTTTCTATTACGATTCCCGCCGCAGACCGATAAACAATCCTTAGCACGCAACACCTAATCACTTTTGATTCTGTACCATGCAGAGTTTCGTGTAATATCTTCTGTATACCATATTGAATATCGTTTTTCTTTCCGGCACTTGACTTTTTGAAACTACTTTTACAACTCATGGGACGACAACTTGGAGCATTTATTCGCTAGCCTTTTTTTTTTTTTTTTTGAATGGCAAGGACGGCACGGGGGTATCTCAACATACATCGACTGAGAAGCGCAAGGGCTATTCAAGGCTAATTACGAATGGGCCGGGTGTTTGGGTTGATTTGCTTCTTGTTTTGGAGTTACCAGGAGTTCTTGATGGCACTGAGAGAGTGGTTCCCCCCTGCTATAAGGATTGAAGATTTTCAAGGGATATTTTTTGCTTGTTTTATACTTGGGGGTTCCAAGAAAGGTCTTATTCTCGTTGTCGAGCGGCATGGATTGAATGGAGATGGACTGTTTCCCCCCTTTTCTTTTGGGCGCAACAAGATGCAATACACCTCGTTCAGGTATACATACATATACATATACGCACAAGCGCATCTTATTAGATGACGCCAGGCTTGTCACCCCTTAGAATGACACCGCCATTAGTTATAGTCGTAATAAACATGATAAAAGATCCAAGATTAATGCTCTAGGTTTTGGTCAATGTGATAAGCTTGAACGACTGAGAGCTTGCCTCCTCCGTGACGATTTGATAATGACGTAAACATGAGGGCTCTAACATTTCCAGGTAGTAATACAACCCTCCACAGCAGCCTCTGCAAAACCTGATTCATGATAAACATCAACATAAAATTGTATTAGATGAGATTCGTGTTTCATCTAGAGCAGCTACCCACAACATTTAGAAACCGCCAAGTATCTCCAACCTTTATTACAAATGAGAAATTTGCGTCATTGTCTTGACGACTTGTGTCCATGACGCCCCCCCGGCGAACCATCTGTTCATCCATTCTGCAGCTTTTCTCAATCGTTTCATTTATTTCTTCCACTGTCATATATGGTGACGACACTACACTGAGAACGGAATTCGACCAGATATCTCCCATCTCTTGAAAAATCATTAGTTGATAGGGGTACATACAAGAACATGGCGTAGGGGAAGCAAGGAGACTAAAACACGCAAGTCGGAAGGAAACCTAGTCGCAATGACTTAGAGCTCCTCCTTGACAGTAGCATCTTGCTGATCGCTGGCGGGCTTAGCTTTGGCTTCCTCAGCTTCCTTTTCGCTGTCTTTGCTTGCAGGGATTTCCTGGGCCTCGACATTTTCAACCTGTTCCTTGACAGTCTCACTGTTGGCACCCTCGACATCAGGGTGAGGAGGGGCGACACCAGCATCGGGACTCTCTGGTCGGTCTTCCTCAGGCTCTTGGATCTCGTTGCCGTTCTCATCAACAACACGTGTTCGAGTCTCGTACTTTGTCTTGAACTCAACCTTGCCCTCAAGCGCCTTGACCTCCTCGGGGTCGAGAAGATTGCCATCCTGGTCACGGTACTCGACCATCTCCTCGTGGCCGATGACACGATGGTCAGGAGGAATAGGGGCACCCGAGATAACGGCATCCTGTTGCTGTGCCTCCTTCTCTTCAACCTTCTCTTCGGCCTTCTTCTCCTGAGGGGGCACAACCGCGGCTTGCTGTTCGACAACCGGAGCCTGCTTCACAGGCTCAACCTTCTTGGCCGAAGTAGTAGGGACGACAGACGAGCTGATGGAGGGGGTCTTGGAGTACTTTTCATACTGTAAAAACCAGTTAGTTGCATATTCTCTCTCGTCAAACGTGGATACCAAGAGCATACGTCGCGCGACAAAGGCCAAGGTGCGAGATATATCTCAGGTCGTTTATCCCCGTTGCGGTAACCGCATCTTTGGAACCATGGTAGTGAGACTTACGCTATCGTAGAAAGTGTTGCAATCAAAATCCCAAGTGGGGAAAAGCTTAACACGCTTGCATTCAGCCTTGGTCCATGGCGCACCATAGGCCAGGGGTGAGTACAGGGTGAAGACGGCGGCTGCGAGCACGAGGAAGGACACGGCTGTGATCCTGTTGATGATGGGTCGCTCACGGACACCAATCCCAGGGACACGAGCGGTAAAGTAGTCGATGATCTGGCACAGAGCAATGATCGCAAAGTAGAGAGCGGGGAAATAGTGATGGAGGAACAGTTGGCGCTTCATCAGGAAAAAGGGGAAGTAATGGAACGCCCAACCAAGAACTGAAGTTCCGATCTCGTAATCGAAGCGTTTGAAAGTAGTGTTGGCATAGTCATTGCAGCTTCGCTGCCATCGGAGAACAGCAAAGATCTTGAAGACAATCCAAATGGCAACTGCAGCACTGGAAGACCACCAGATGATAGGGTTACCAAGCAGATAGACCTGGGTGTGGTGGCGGCCCCAGAAATTGATACCTCGGCGAAGAATGGGCCACGACTCGGGACGTGAATCCCATGCGTGAGAGTCGGTCAGGCCAGCGTTGGTCCTCCACATGACCTTCTGAAGCTCAAAGAACTTGCCAAAGAAACCGGGTCGACGATAGTTGACCTTTTCGACCCCTTCGCCGAGCTGAGGATGAGAGTTGGACTCGATGTACCACAAGCTGTTGGCAAGAGTGCCGCTACGAGCGCAAGTCACCTCTTGCTGCTCAGAAGCCCAATCGGGAAGCTTGACCTTGTGCGAGAAAAGAGCGCAGCCAGTCATGACGTGGATCAAGCGGAACTTCGTCTCAATGGTTCGAAGGCGAGTCTTGGCAACGGCACCCTGGGACTTCTTCTTGACAATCTCAACGCGGAAGAAATCGTTGGCGTCGCCACTGAAACCTTCATAACCGTAGGCGGAGACCTCATTTTGCCAGTCAGCTTCCGTGATCGGGGGTCGGACGTCATGTGAATGCAGGCGGCGGTGGGTAGGGCTGTGGAAAAGTCGGAGAACCATGCCGTCCTTGATATGCTGAGGCTCAGGAAGGGCATCCCAGGCGTAGGTACCGTTGATGGGCTCGCCGTCAGGACCAAGAGGTTGGGTCTGGTTTTCGAGAAGCCAGATGTTGTTGTCATCCTTATGAGGGTACAAGGTGATCTGCTGCTGCTTGCTGCCAGTGGGGTACATCAGAGGATGGGAGTGAAGGTAGCCACCCTGGGTGTTGACGTGACGGATTGTCACACGACTGCCGAGCACAACGTCCGCTGGAACATCCTTCATTCCCTTGTTGTTCAGAGTTGACTGGAATTCGGAGCTCATGAAGCCATCACCGTCACCTGGGTTTCTAAGACAGGCAAAGTGAATGGCAAACATGGCCATGTAGAAGGTTACAGGAATAACAACAAGACCGAAGAAGCGGGCCACAAAGTGCTTAGTGAATAGACGCTGGGCAGGTCAGCAAACGGAACTTGGAAAATGATCAATACTTGACGCGGCCAGACATACCATGGAAACGTTCTTGTTGTCACCAAGCAGAACCCAGAGCTGGATAAGAGTGATGGTACCAACCCAAGCAATGGTGAAGAGACCGACCCACTTGATGCTGACTGTGATACCAAGGCCGAGACCAGTAGCTATAAGCCAGAACCACCAGCTGAGCTGGAAAGCCTTTTCAGGGCCAAGCTCATGCTGGTTGGTGAAGCAAGTGAAAGCCAGGACAGTGAAAGCAGTGGCGGCGACCAAGGGCGAGTCGAGCAAGATTAGACGAGCCTGGGTGAGAAGACCGTTCTCTGGAGAGGGTTAGTATAGGCCTTGGAAATTATGTAGGCTGGTGGGAGTAAACTGACCAAAGATGACAAGGCCAGCACCCAAGACAGCAGTCATGGTACGGCATCCGACAGCCTTGAGAGTGAGGAACATGCAGGGAACCAGCAGAATACCACATATGGCAGGGAAGAGACGCATAGCGACGTAGGGAACGCCGGGCTCGAGATAATCCTTGCCAATCTCCTTGAAATCGAATTTTCCGTCGAAACCAGCAAGCCAACCAGTGAGGGCAATAAGCATCTTGGCCAGAGGAGGGTGAACGTCCATGAAGAACTTGCCCTTGATGTACTTGGAGGCGAACCCACCGAAACTGCAAGTTGGATACTTGGTTAGCGGGTGCCGTGTCATGATCGAGTAGAGCTACAGCAACACGGAATTGTCGAGACACGTATCATATTACTTACTGAACTTCATCGAAAACAACACTTGTAGGAAGGTAAATTTTGTAGACGCGGACAGCGGCAGCCACAACGATCAGAAGAAGGGCGACCCAATAATCAGAGACAGGCAGGAGGAAGACATCATTGTCCTGGACTCCATCCGACTTGTACGAGGTCGACTTCTTTTTGTATGTTTTGTTGTCCTTGGGCTTGACAGCGACGACAGGCTTCGCAGCAGCAGCAGGCTTAGCGGTGACAACGGGTTGTTGCGCCTGAGGCTGAAGCTGAGGTTGCTGCTTTTCGATAACAGGTGTTGAAGCCTTGACCGGCGGTTGGGGACTCTTGCCCCGCGAGCGAGCCATGATGAAAGGGTAAGCGATCGACTCGAGATGTCCGAAATGATGATCGAGGTTGTATCAATCGAAAGTAAAGTAGTCGGGTTATCGAAAATAGGTTGGCAAGAGAAGTGGTTAAACGAGGGAGAGTATAAAAAGAGACAACAGAGAGTGTGAGAATGGAATGGGGCCAGGTATTAAAAGACACCTCATCAATGGTCCCGGGGGGTTCAGAATAAACGAACAATGAACTAAAGATGAGAAGAAACACTCTTAAAATTCTCAATCGCTAATCGTCGCCAACCAGAAGATCGCAAGGACGACGACAGACCAGGAGAAGATGAACTGAGGATGACGGATGGATAAAGAAGGGGGGAGAGAAAAAAAGAAAAAAAAGAAGAAGGATGAGGATGAGGAAGAAGCTGTTCAGGGGAATGCAGCTGATGTACCTACTGCACTGTATAAACAGCCGCAACGTAGAGGTGGACACGAACCAATTGAACTGGTGATACCGCCTTCCTTACGTCTTCGTTGACGCGCTAGGTCAGACCTGACAAAAAAAATTGTAGCTACAGTGGCCTCTTCGGGTCGTTCCCGCCCGCTTTCCTCGGGGGGTACATGAAGGATGTACCATAAGCCATAAGCTCCTGCCGACAGGACCCATGGGCAGTCCCTTCCATCCACCGAGCTCCATGGGGCTGGAAGCTGGGAGCTTTGATTTGATCCACAGTCTTAGGGGAGAAAATGCCACTAAAACATTTGGCTGGGTCCAGGTCTATTATGAGATGTGTTCCCCCCTGAATCAGAGCTGTCAATAGTGGCTTATCTAGACTTTTTCTTTTTTTTTTTTTTTTTTTTTTTTTTTTTTTTTTTTTTTTTTTTTTCTTTCTTTCTTTTTCTTCGCTGGCAGCATGCAGGGACATCAAACAAGTGTTTACACGAACAGAGATTCCCATGAGAATAGCACAATATTAGGCCTTTTTTGTCCATGTCAATAGAGCAAGCATTGAGCCCAGAAAGAGGCAGTCTTGATGGAAAAGCTGGCCCCTAATCCAAAGCGTGTTTCACGACTGTGCCACTGCATATTGGTCTTGATACGATGTCCGCTGCATGTTTAGTGTAGTAAATGTGGCTTGAATGGTCAGATAATGTCCCTAACGGCCAGTACTAAAGGATCATCTGCAACAAGGATACGTCAGCTCCTACTGAGTGCAATGAAGCAAAAAAATAAATAATGGAGGAAAAAAAATTGTAGTGAAAAGCCTGCAGCCTGTTACTCTACTGATGGCCATGATGCACGAGCATTTGATGGGATGCGTTGGGGGACAGAAAAAAAACCCCTATGCATTCAGATGATAACAATTGCGAGTTAAATGCTTTTGTGGTAGGTAAATACTGTTGAGCTCATGATGTTTTTGACTACCATTCACTTTCATGTGAAATTGATAGATCGAGGTCACATGACATACCACAACTGTTGCCGAACATTAGGTATAGGCGATTCAGAGATCGAAAAGTCTTGAACCAGCCGATGACAAACTCCAGCAGCGAAAATTCAAGATAGCCATTCTCTCAATGGCATGAGTTGGAATAGAGAAGCTTGAAAGTTGGTGCTACTCATACTGATGCCGCACCATCATGTCATGTTCGGAAAAACCCTTCTCCGGCATGACCGTCGCGTCAACTGAACATGGTCGAAATTTCCAAACCGCGAATATCTCGGAGCCTTCAACCAGACCTCTATAACCCATACCAGACTCTCTCATCCACAATGGCAGCCGCCACTACAAACGGCGACGCTGCCTCCGTCCAACTTGATGAGATCAAGGCCCCGGCTGGTGTAGTCCTTCCTCCTCGCGAAATTCGAAATGTCCTTGAAAAAACAGCAGGTTACGTAGCGCGCAACGGCGCCGTTTTCGAAGATCGCATTCGAGACAAGGAAAGCTCAAATCCCAAATTCAGCTTCTTGAATCCTTCTGATGCCTACCACCCCTTTTATCAGTGGCGACTCGAGGAGGTCAAGGCCGGTCGCGGTACAGCTATTGCTGCTGGCCGCGTTGGCGAAGCCGCTCCAGCTCCTCCTAAGCCTCAAGGACCTCCGAAACCTCCTGACTACCAATTCTCGGCGCGCATGCCACGCATCAACCAGAAAGATCTGGATGTCATCCGACTGACAGCCCTTTTCGTTGCGAAGAACGGCCGACAGTTCATGACACAACTTGCTCAGCGCGAAGCTGGAAACCCTCAGTTCCAATTTCTTATCCCCAACCATACCTTCCATAACTTCTTTCAGCACATCATCGACCAGTATACTACCCTACTAAGAGCTAGCGGTCTCGATGGTGAAGGAGGAAAGCTTGAACAGCAGCGCATAGCTGAGCTGGAGACAAATGTCAAGGACAAGTTTGTCGTCTTGAACCGCGCCAAACAACGAGCCGAGTACGCCAAGTTTCAGGAGGCTGAGCGGCAGAAGAAGGAAGAAGAGGAAGAGAAGGAGAAGGTTGATTTTGCGCAGATTGACTGGAGTGATTTTGTTGTTGTAGAAACCATCACCTTCAGCGATGCCGATGAGCAAGCCAATTTACCGCCTCCAACCAATCTTGCTGAGCTTCAATATGCGTCCCTCGAAGATCGAAATCTGGCCTCCATTGGGTCGAATCTCCGAATAGAAGAAGCCATGCCGGACGAGGAGACGAACTACAATGCTTACCCTGCTCAGTTTATGCCTTCACAACCGCCCCCCACGGACGCTGGCTATGCTCCTCAGCAGCAAGCCTACCAGCCGCAGATGCCTCCACCTCCCCAGCCATATGCGCCTCAGCAACCGCAGCGATCAGCACAAGAGGAGGAGGAGGAACGACGTATTCAGGAACGCGCAGATGCACAGGCTCGCAAGCAGCAGGCTCATGCCGAGGCTCGTGGTGGAGTCCCTATGAAGATCAAGGAGAATTATGTACCTCGTGCAGCACAGAAGGCTGCCAACAAGCAGGGTTCTCAGATGGCTCTATGCCCCAACTGCAAGCAACAAATTCCTATGAATGAGCTCGAGGCTCACATGCGAAGTAGGTTCACTCATCAGATGCACACTGAGATAGACTACTAATAATGAAATTTAGTTGAACTTCTTGATCCCAGTTGGAAGGAACAGCGAGCAAAGGCTGAAGCGCGTCATTCGCACACCAATGTTGCCAATGTGGACGTAGCCAGCAACTTGAAGCGTCTCGCTAGCCAACGTAGTGACGTGTTCGATCCCGTCACCGGCCAGGCTCTCTCGGAAGACGAGCTCGCACGCAGAAAGAAGGTTGCCCTGAACAGTTACGATGGAGCAACCGATGCTCGAACCCAAGCGCAATTGGGTCACATGTCGAATGTCAATGTGGAGGAGCAAATTCGTGCTATCCATCAGAAGTTTGCAGACAAGAAATGAGACCTCGCTGACCGAGTACGACAGCTCCGTCTAATGAACAGACCACTTTGACTTGACTGCATGCAGAGCGTCTCCTAGAATTCTGTGTTAACTTTCTCACTTTCCGGCAACACCTTGTGGGCGGTCTTGGAAGGGGCGTGCTCTACTAATGAGGCCCCGAGAGCCCATATAGTACAGTGGTATAGGCGTTTTGAAGAAATGGCCTAAGGTGAGGCACATCCGGCGTTTGGCGTCCGTTCTGGGCTCATTTGTTTTGTCTTGCTTGTTAGCTCGTCATTATCCTAAATTGGAGCCTGTACACTTCAAGACAATGGGGTCTTCAATTAACAAGGCAGCCATGCAGACTTGAAAGGGAAGCATGACTGACATGCGTCATCTAATGCGTGGTTCAAAAACAGAAGATAAGTCATTGTTTCAAGGCGTTGGATTTGATGCATGGCTCGATATTGTAACTGTACCTCATCTCGAGTTACCCGTTGGGCGGGAGTATATACCGCTTCTTTACCAGCACAGCAGACGAAGAGAATGTAACAATAAGATATAAGAAGAGATCCGAATTGGTTTTGAAGTTTGATCAGTTTGTTCCACTAAATACAGCTTGAACAAGTTGTGGTAATGCAGTAGTCAATATTTACTTGACCATCGAGAACAAGACTGGCCAATGGCCAAATTGCCAGTTAGAACGAGAGCTCGGTGAAATAGAGAGTGAATCTAAAGCAGGCACCAGCAGGATATCGTCTGCTTGTGAATGCTTCATTCATTCACTCACTCACTCATATAACATGGGGCTTAGGAGTAGATAGACAAAGACGACCAGAAAAGAAAGAGATTATCATTACTGTGACCTGATCCAAGAAAAACCGTTTTCCCAAATCGTCAACAATTGACACTGAACAAGTCACCGTTTAATCCCCCCCGCCTTAGCCTATTCCTTCTACCGTAATCAACCCCACCTACCTTGGGAAAGCCATCTGTATGACATGCGACCATCCACTTCCATTTCCACTTCCACCTCCACCTCCGACCCTTCCCCCCCCCCATCGTCAACTCTCTTTTTCTTCCTTCAACCACATACAAAGCCCGTTTTGCGCTTCCTGAGACTGCTTCTTCCGACGCACGTCGTCTTAATAATAAATATATAACAAAATCCCCCATAAATCCCAAGATTCTTGTCCTCAATCGCCGGCTTCGCTATTGAAGCCTGCGATCATTATATCCGTCAAACTGGCTTCCGATCAAGATCCAGCCGGCCATGCGCCCACCTCTCCCGGGTCGCAGTTCCACCGGCCTATTCTTCAATCTATGCCCGACAATCGCCAGCAGAGCTTCGATGAAATCTACGGTCCTCCTGAAAACTTTCTAGAAATTGAGGTAAATCCCACCTTACCCTTGCTCTCCCTCTCCCTCTCCCTCCCTCTCTCTCTCTCTCTCTTTCTCTTTTGTCGCGCATGTCACACAATCCAAAACACTCAAACAATAGCCAGCCGTGTCTTTCTCTGTAGAGCCTACATGTGACCAGAAACTCACTCTTCTCAGGTCCGCAACCCTCGAACTCACGGCATGGGTCGCTCCATGTACACCGACTACGAGATCCTCTGCCGCACCAACATTCCCGCCTTCAAGCTCCGACAGAGCAGCGTGCGACGCCGCTATTCCGATTTCGAGTACTTCCGCGATATCCTCGAGCGCGAGAGCGCACGCGTTACCATCCCTCCTCTTCCCGGAAAGGTCTTTACCAACAGATTCAGCGACGATGTCATCGAGAGCCGTCGAGCTGGTCTCGAGAAGTTTCTCAAGATCGTTGTCGGCCATCCACTTCTCCAGACGGGAAGCAAAGTCCTAGCTGCCTTTGTTCAAGGCAAGTTAATCTGATCCCACCTGAGGCACTTCCCTCACATGGCCATCATGCTAACAAACCCTTTCCAGACCCCAACTGGGACAGAAATGCGTGGTGACGGCTTCGTCTAATCTGGCCCAAAATCACCAATGCAGCCATGTCATCCTCTTCTTCACACACCACTCCCACCAGGCCCCGAAAGCTTCGTAAACGGAACCAACCTCCCGCGCTCTGCGATA
Organism: Fusarium penzigii; assembly: GCA_013623535.1. NCBI lineage: Eukaryota > Fungi > Ascomycota > Sordariomycetes > Hypocreales > Nectriaceae > Fusarium > Fusarium penzigii. The sequence goes on from JABFFC010000465.1 coordinate 46,498, forward strand.
CGCCTCTCGAGTCCTCCCACGTCGCAAACTAGTACTTGCGCCGACTCCAAGGATCTCCCAAGACGAATCAAGCAGCCCACTTTGTTTATTGCCATCGAAAAAGTGACTTCTCTCGATATGGAAGGGGGATTGGGGGCTTTATTCCATGTACATAGATATTAGCCAATTTGTTTGTTCTTTTCTTTCTTTCCTTCTTTCTCCCTTTCTCCTCTACTCAGTTTTCGCCTCTGTTGTTGCTGTTTTTGGTCATATCGCTTTCTTACTCACGTTCTACTCGTATATCTGCTCAGAAGCCTGTTTGTTACAAGAGCACACCCAATTACAGCCACGAGATTATGAAGCCAAACTTCTTCCCTTCCGAGTAAGTGATCATCTTATTCCGTTGTAGCCAAGCAGCTCGACCTGTGGGGATCGCCTTATTCATTGGTTGACGTTTTGCCATTGACTGTAGAAAGATGTTTTGTGGTTGCAGAGCTCAAAGCTCGTTTTTTTTTTTTAGTTATTCCATTGACCCGAGACCCAAGACATAGCTGAGATGTTTCTCTATCCTATATGCAAGGATTGCTGACAATAGCAATTCATTATCGTCGTGGTGATGGTGATGGTAACACCGATATTATACAAATCCAAGATGGTGGTATCCAATACGCCCCTCTCCTATCATACATAAGCGAAAATGTGTTGCCTCTTCATTTCGAGCGTCTTTTCTCCATATCTATACATCATATCTGCCGCCGAACGCCAGAATAATACACGTCAATCTTCTCGTTATATGCTTTTAATGATGCTGGAGGACCTAACCCAAGGCCGCTCCAAGGTGGAATAGTATACATAGCTGGCCAAGTGATGGGTGACCTGGACAGCGTGATTAGGTAGAATCCGTACTGGCTGATATGTCAGCCATGATAACGGTATAGCTTCTGCAGAGATAGAAGCGTTGATGCTGTAACAGCCGAGTTCTAGCTCTGGGTACATCTCCGTGTTGCATTCGTTCGGCTGTGTTCAATCGCTTAGGCGGGTGTGTGGAAGAATCGAAGAATAACCTCGTACATGCCAAACATGATGGCGGCGCTAGGGACCGTTCGCATGAGGTGAGGTGTCAGACCTCCGTAGAGACCCATTAAACCCTCCTCTGCCCAGACAAGCTTGAAGCACTGGATGAGGCCTGTGTATTTAGGTACGCCACCATCCACGGGTGCCTGTCTTAGTCGTGTTCGCGCAACCTGTGATGCTTGGTTAGTACTGCGTAAAACTCCAAGACCAACACCATGAACTTACCTCATGAGGATAGGCGATGATAGCAGCGACAAGCTTGGCTCCTCCAGCAGATCCGGCATTGCCCATCCAGTCAATAGTCTTATCCCACCAGTTCTTCTCGCGGCCGCTGCGCACAATAGCAGCCTCTCTTCTTGCCAAAGATGCCTTGAGCTGCTCGTACAGCATCCACTGCATCGTTGATTCGACAACACCAAGATAGCTCGCGCTCATGCCTTTGTAGAGACTTCTAACACCCTCGTCACGGACGATTTGTCGGATACAGTCATAGCTGTTACGATACTGGCGGACTTGAGCACCACCTGTCCGTTCTGCAACATTCTTATCGAGTTGCAAACGAGTCTTGATCATCCAGATGGGATTCGTGATAGTCGAAGTCACGACGCCGGCGGCCACACCAGCGGATAGGTGAACCCAGGGTGCCTCCTCGCCATTGTTGGCATACTGAGAAATAAGTCTTTTGCCGTTGCCGTAGACGTAAAAGTTGATGGCACGGGCAGGGACAACGCCAACCAGGTTGGGGCCAAGACCCTTAAAGAGGGCGCGCGAGCCTTCGGATTTGTAGACGTTGCCTAGAATCTGAAGCGTATCGTTGAGGTGGTAAAGAGCAGCTCTGGCAGGATTCAGTCGACCAAGAACCTGAGCCTGAGCCTGTCGCGCAGCCCGAATCTGGGCCTGATAAAAATCGGACTGTAGTCGAGTCTTGAGAACGTCTAGCGGTGCAGTCAACGTCGCTGCTGTCATGCCGCCCACACTATAAAGAAAATGGTAATCAGTACAGGCCCTCTGCTTGCACTCCAAACATGTTGCTGCCCGGTAATGTGCGCGAACATGATTAAGTTGTCATGGGAAGAATTCTCATTGTTCACGTACCCGCCAGCAAAGAAGTGTACCCATGACTTGGCGAAAGGCAAAGCCTTCACATCGCCTTGGGCTACAGAATCGTCGGGAAGAACATCGCCCGTCTCTCGCGACTGGATCAACGCCGAATGCTCTCGGGGAGTTTTGGAATGGTGGAAAGGCCCATCGTGGCGAGGGGCAATGAATTGGGAAGTAGACTGAGGGTGTGCCATAGTGTGGGATAGGCTGTTGTGTTGGTAGCCAGAAAGTCGTGTATTCCGTCAAGTCTCAATTGGCCCCGGACAAACTCCGTTTCGCGAATCGTCTCGACTATCGTAATTTTGTGGTTTTGCACGTTTGTCAGGCTTACTCGTCTGCGCGGGAGTGTCGGAACGGATGGGAGTTTTTGGTCAGTTCAGCACACAAAGGTGCATCGTAGAATTGCAATGGGAAAGGAAGAAAGCAGTAGAGTAAGAATTAAACGTCGATATATCGACTACGACGTGGGTTGAAGAAAGAGGAGAAGGAAGTATGAGATGGTGGAAAATATGGTGATGCAGACGACAGGGAAAAGGGAGGTTAAAAAAATAAAAATTTAGTGATGCTATGGTAAACTACTAAATCTTTCATGGGTGGTGCGGAGGCGACTTCTAGGTACAGTACCGGTAGTTTGCCAGGTAAGAAGAAAAGAAGGATTCTAGAACTGGGCGAATGAGATCGATTTAGTTCAGTTCCTGTGCCTTGACTATGTCTTTTTTTTTTTTTTTTTTTCTTTCTCTTCTTTTCTTAATGCTTTAACACCACCTTAGGTTAGTACTGTCAAGTCAAGAGGTACCTTGAGGAAGGTATATTAGTACTTGTCACCTATGATAATGGTACCTGCCCCTGATCGATACGTACCATTCAACTTCAGGTACCTATGAATCAAGCACTGAAAACTGTGGTCCTGTTTTGGGCCTAGGGTGCCATGAATCATACATCCTGTGTCATGTCATTGACGTTACATACAGTGAAGACAATCACTATACAGAAACAGACCAACAGTACATACTCGGTATGAAGGAATCAAACTGCACCGAGGTTTGTATAATTTTTTTTTTAATTTTTTTTTCTCTTTGCTCACAACATAACATGCTTCTCAGGATGTGAGAAAACCAACTATTTACATGATAGAACTCTTCTAACATGTACAATGTTGACCCATCAAAGATGTGTCTAGCTCGGTGATGCATTCACTGAACCTTCAGTACTTCTATGTGCACTGCTTGGAGCTGTAGGGATTATCGGTGCCATCAACGAACCCCCCTGGCTCATTTGATTGAATTCCGGTGCCCGACTACCGTGATCCGATCCTATCACCAGCCCAGTCACCATGTTCACCCGATGCCTGTCTGATATCAGGTCGAAGCGCTGTAGTGATGCTGGTGAAGGCTCTAGTGTCGTCGGTACATGGTTGTCACCCCGGCTGGGAGGTCTTGACCCGTCGTCTGTCCCCAAGGTACCTGGTGTCCTATCCCCAGACGTGCGTCCAAGCTCATGTCTGTCTTCCATCCGCTGCGTTCGTACTTCTCTTGTCTCATGTGCATCATGCATTTCCACTTCCCCCTCGCCGTCAGTGCTGTCTTTGACGCCCATTTCTCGCTTCAGACGCTTCACCTCCTCTTCCGTCACTGTCTTCCAGCTGCATTTAGCATGCTTCTTAGTACAGCCCGAGCAAGCTGTGAGGTGCTTCACACACTCTACCCTTAATCTTCGACAGCGGTCACACGGTGGATTGATTACATCCCCTTTACCGAGCTGATCCGTTCGCTGTGTGATCAAAGATCGAAATGCCTCTGCACGGCTGTCCAGAGCCGGCTGGGGAGTGCTGTCCGTTATGCTCCCGGCATAGCGGCTGGTTCCCGACGGCGGATGTGATTGTGCATGAGATGCATTGTGAGAGGGTGAAGGCTGGCTGAGGCCAGTCAAAGATACACCAGCAACTGATGTTGAGCGTGAAGGTGGGGGTGACGACGACGCAGCAAGAAATTGTTGAAGTAAGTCGGCATGAAGATCATAAGAAGGAGCAAAAGTGGCACCTCTTGGATTATGGTTGACTGGTTGAAATCGCGATGAGGAGGACGGAGAAGATGAATCCTGGGCATTCCTTCGACGACGTATGTCCTGTTTCCGCTGCCCAAGCCGGTGATTTAGAATGCGAGCTCTTGCTGCCACTTCGTCGGCTTTCTTATAGAGTATCGATGTTCTTTGCTCTAGAATATCCAGCGTTGCTAACTCGGCCGTTTCATCTTCTTCAAGGGGATGATCTAATGGGAACCTATCCAGAGCACCAGACCATACCAAGCGCCAATCATCTTCCATGATCTCGACTTGGGTTCCTTTAAGGACGAATTGACACCATCGGGAGCCGTCTGGCTTGTGCGTAAGAGTGAAGTCTTTTGGGTTGGACCGAGCAAAGCTGACAACATCTAGCCAGCTAATGGGATTTGAAAAGTGTTGGAGTGGTGTGGTCCTGATGGGTCCATCAAAGAACTTTTCAATGCCTCTAAGAAGACGAGGTCCAGTAAGTTTGGCTCCCAGACTGGATGCAAGGCTTTCGTGCCGATCAAGTACACCTATCAACTATTAGCCGGAAGTAACGACGTGAATGGGTGGGAAAAAGAGACTCACTCTCATATTCGGCAACAAGACCAATTATGTCGGCAAACGTGTCGCTATCGCCCTGAATCAGGTTCAAATGAGCTGCGTTTGATCGTGGGAGGTAATGAATGTATCCAGGAGCACCTTGATGACTGTTAGCATAAACCTCCAAGTCCACACGCTCTGCCCGCGAACCAAGACGAAACTCAGAAACAAAAGCAATAAGCCTATGCGTCCTCGGAGGAGTCGAGCTAGATGCTTGGCCATGCGAAGACATTGAAAGAAGTATCGGAACGAGGGGTTATTGCACACACAAATGTGACAACGTGCATAGACTGGAACGGCCACATGCGGAAAGAAGAGCACGCGGCATAGACCATCAGATCAGACATCACGCAGGACACTGCCTTGCGCTACGGATAATCGGTATCTTGAACTAAGACGACACGGCATGGAACTGTCCTGCACAGACAATTCTTCTCACTCGACATGGACATACCTTGTTGAATAGGCGCGGGAGCATGTTGAATACGCCCAGGTTGACCACCGGCATCGTCAACGTCACGCTTCCGTTTCCCAGGCTCGCCATCGGAAACATGTCCCATCTTGACTATGCTGAGGTTCTTGTGGATGAATACACCGACAGGGAAAGTAAGGGGCGGGCGCAACGCCTGGCACACTATCAAATGTGATGCTGCGTACGAGGGGATACTGGCCCGTGGTTGGTTGACTGGTCCGTCCTGAACTTGAAACCTCTGCGATCGTCCTTTTGTGATAAGCGAGTTCAGAATGGGGTTGTAGACGACGAGAAAACCTGAGTGTGGTGGTGACCCTTAATCGGCAAGTATATAGGGCGTCTTCCGACTCTGAGATTTTGGAACAGAGGTATAAGATAGTCAGGTGAATAACAAATGATCCAGATACCGCCGTGAGACAAATACACGAAGGAAGGGCAACAAAGGCAACCAAGGACTGGAGGACGACTCAAAGGGTTATTGAAGACGCATGGCGAAATAAACCAAGCCCGAATTGAAAGACGTGAAAATGGCTGCGATAGAGATACAGAACGGACAATGATCCGTCGTGGATTGGATGTGGAGGATGCGCAAGAGTGCTATGACGCCAAAGGATGGCCGACGACTGGCAAGGGACTGGGAGTTGACTGCCAAGAAAACTTGGATGGACGTCAAAAAGAGTTGTCGTGGGCTAGTTGATTGACAGACAGCCTGACCGGCAGACACGTGAAGTGTGTGAATTTCTTTCGCAATCAATGCTCCAGGCCTTCTATATCCTATGTTTGGCTTGCTTTAATCGGATGTGATCCAGATGGATATGATGGGATCAGGAGGGTGTAAGGTAATGAGAGGGTAGGAGAGGTGAGAAAAACAGAAATCAATCGCTGGCTTGGCTTGGCTGGGGAAGCGAGGAAGAAATGGAGGGAAGAGTTGAAGAAATAGAGGAGCCGCGAGGGAGATGGTACAGGGGGGAAGATGTGGGGGGTTTGGATGGGAAAGGGTGCTGTGCAGGAGGGTTTAGCTCGTTGTGATGGAGGCGGCTCCTGCTTTCTGGGGCGGGATAGCGGCTGCCAGGGCAGGATCCCAGGATGAGAGAGACTGAATGAGTGCGGTGAAGAGGATGTTAACCACAACGTGCAAATGCCAATGAAATTCGATTTATTCAAAGAAGAGGCAGAATTTGGCCAAAAGGCTATGAAGTGGCAAGTATCACATGGCAGTAAGAAGAAGAAAAGGACGATATTCTACTATCCTCTGTACGTGCCTTTCCACAAATCCATGTCGAGGATTCTAGACTTGCACATGAACGAACATGAGCCTTGGAAGATGATGCAAATGGCTACCGCGGCCAAGCCCAGAAAAGAAAAGAGGAAAAAAAAACTACAGAGCTCCTCGACCATCGGCCGGAAACAAAAGACAGAAGCCGCACAAGCACCGGAACGCAAGCCGAGGAACATGAGTATTTGGCTGATACAACAGCAATTGTAATTATTACATTGTGATATCGCACATCAATCATCCTGCTCATTCTTTCTTCTTGTTTCAATTGCTAGTTAGTTGCCTATTTCGGATCCGACATCCCCACAATCTCCAGTCAAGTCAAGTCCATCGATATACATGTAAGTTGCATGATTTCACAGTAATTAATCATTGTATCTCATGGCCTTGTACCCCGTCTAGAGGCCTCCAGATGAAAACAACAGCTTCAGAACAACAATATGCAGGTTCTTGGACCATGGGCCATGCTGTTTTGCGTGGTTTTGGCTCCCTAGTTGTCTTTCTATGTGACTGATGATAGACCAGAAAATGCCTCTCATTGAAGATGAACTTTGTAGATCCAACTACCTTCTTAGCCTGGATCTTTTGCACAGACGGTGATCAGAAAAGTAGAGATGTAGAGACAGAAACACACCCCAACGTCACCCACAAAACAGGATCCTTGCCAGAAACTCCCCGGTCCTTTTCTATTTTCCTTTCTTCTCTCTTTCTTTTCTACTACTGCGGTGCTACCTGAGGACGAGGCTGTGCTTGACCTGCATCGCATTGCTGCATCTCCCATTTGGCTGCGGGTGGAAGGATGGCGGCGCCCGTAATGCAGCTAGCTATTAACCGCCATAGCACTTGTAGCTTATGGATCCTGGACATGGTCTGCTGGGACAACCTTTGATTCGGCGCACCGTAAGCTTCTTGTTCGGACAAGAGGTGATGATGAGCTTTCCAGATATTTAGTTAGTGGCCGACTCAAGTGCCAAGGAGTTGCGGTACGTATTTGACGGAGAAGACAGCATCCTTTGGATTCATACTTTAAATCCTGGATGATAAAGATTAAGCCATATATGTAAGTCCTTGGTCATGTGTTATACTCGTCTTTTCTCATGATCCATCTGCACTCTTTAGTGTTCAGAGCAAAGGCCTTACATCTTCGGAGAACATTGTTAGATTCACGAAAAATATCATTAGCACAAGTATACAATCAAAATATACCAGTATATATATATATATATATTCACGAGAGGCTCAAAAATTACAAGAACTAATGACATCGTATCTCTCAACTCAATCCTTGTGGCTGACCATTTGTATTGTCTCAAGTCAATACTTCAAAACAAAAGCAACCATGACACCTTTTCCCTTCATCCAACCATATACGTACTAGCTCCACCCAACCCACCAAACCTCCCAGAAGTTAAGCAACCTCCCGCAAACCGCCATACATCTCCATCATCACCAAAAAGAAAGAAAAAAACGAGTCGAAACACCCCCCCTCGCACAACCCATACATAACACACACGTATATACGCGCCATGTCCGAACGTTCATCACACAGAGGCGGACGAGGCGGTCAAGCTTCCCACCGCGGCGGACGGGGAGGTGGTCGAGGCGGCGGTGCTGGAGGCCAGCAAGAGCGCGGGGAGAAGCCTAAGAAGGAGAATATCTTGGACCTGGGAAAATACATGGATAAGCAGATCATGGTCAAGTTCAATGGCGGAAGAGAAGGTATGTGCGCGCGCGCGTCAGGCTGTCAAGCATTCCCTTGCGCCACCCCAGTATTGCGGGCGCCAGCTGCTAACTTGCTATTCAAGTCAAGGGAACGTTAAAGGGCTATGATGCTCTCATGAACCTCGTCCTCGATGATGTAAACGAGGTAGTCCGTGGTATGTCGCACTAGAACTGTTGCCTCTTCATCTCGATCAAATCGATCTACAATACTCAGAAGCTAACGGTGCCCGTCTAGATGATGAAGGAAACGAGTCCACCCGCTCCCTTGGCCTTGTCGTCGTCCGAGGCACCCTTCTCGTTCTAGTCAGCCCAGTCGATGGCAGCGAAGAGATCGCCAACCCTTTTGTCCAAGCCGATGACGATTGAAGATAGCACGATTTAATGAAACTCCTCTTTGTGCTCCTTTTTCTTGTGCCTTGGAAACCGAGATCTATATTAGAGAGGGAACGGCCAGAGAGAGATATCACCATCCTCATATCCTACCGGGAACGACATAGCCAACCCTGTAGCCTGCCTTAGCAGAGCTCCCTTTCTCCTTCTCACTAACACCAAGATACTGGTGTTTTGAAACGTTCAACCGCCTTACCATACATCCAGCTAGGCCTGTACGCTAGAGCTACTTTTCATGTCGGACGGCGGGATATCACATAGCATGCAGCTTGTCAGGGTGGATATGGTACGGTACCGTCATGTCATATAAAGAACTCAAACTTTACATCTCGCTATGTCTTCGCCATCCTGACCCTCCCCCTCACCTCCATCGTCCTGATCATCATCTTTATCTCGTTCAGCCGGTCTGATGTCCAATTGAACGCTAGGCACAGCAACGTCTTGCTAGCCCCCAAAAGCACAACGAGACCAACACATATTGTTTTTGCCATTATCAAGGCCAGTATGACGGCCTTTTCGTTGTCTGGTGATCCAGAATACCAATCCCTTTAGCCAAGATTATAACCGATTGTTGCCTTTGAAATCAGAACCGAGAAGCTCTTCGACTGTTCGATAACCTTTCTGAGGGTTTCTCTTCTCCCCGACCGCTCTTCTGGGTACTAAGTACTGTGTTCGTGTCTGTCCTTGCGTATGCCATCACGTCTGTGCTCGTCTCTTATTCCCTAAAAACTCCGCCCTTGCTTGGTACCCTTGACAAGCTCTCCGAATGCGTTTCCAAGGTGCTTCTTCAGCTCCTTATAGCTGACAAGAAAACTGGTCTGTTCGTCTCGGCTTGTCAAGCACACCCTTTCGTCCGTGCCCGCATCCAACTTATTCAAGCAACGAAGCATGTGGCCCATATCGAGCACTGGGTTGCCATTAGCATCTACCTGGTGGAATACGTAGTCTCGGAACAGCTTGAGCATGTACCGCTCTCCATTCTCTGACCACGACCTGTCGCCATCGAATTCGTGTCTTTCGTTGACGGTGGCCAGCTTCATCATCAAGCGAGCAATCCTTCCGTTCTCCACTTCACGGAAAAGATTCGAGTTTGCTTCGTCCAAGGCGTGCAAGTTTTGATCCAAAGTGGCTGTGATACGCCCAGATATTCCTCGCACAAATTCGTCGATGCCCTTTTGAGCTGGTGGTTGTTGAGGAGTGAGAAGCCAGACCACTGTGTCTTTCAACTCCACGGAGTATGTCCTGCTCATTTGTTCCAAGGAAATTTTGAAATTCGTCAAGTGGATAGGTAAGGTGTTGGTAGTAAGGCATAGCAGTAGCCGGCCAAATTGAATGAAATCCTCCTGCTGTAAATCTTGTATCGGTCTACGGGCATCAAACTGTACCACGTCCAGGATCGAACACGCACTAAGCCGCACACGGTTCTTATCCGTCAGTATGATCTTGCTTGCGTCAATACATCTAGCTGCCAAGTTGAGAGAATGGATAGCTTTGAGTGCATTGGCAATCTGTGTGATGTAACCCCATAGTACGGCCTCGCTAATGGGGGATTTTGTATGAAATCGAGTTCCCTGGGGAGGGTTTGGCGATAAGTGAACCTCGGCGAGGGTCTTGGAGAGCGGATGATAGTCTTGGACAAAGATCAGAGAACTGTCGCCGAAAGCCCGGGTAGTAAAAGCGTCCAAGACCGAAACCACGCTTCCATTGTCGACTCGACGCCACTCTTTAACTAGCCTGATAGCGTGCTCATTTGTTAGTCGATAGCCCTCGAGTCTCCTCAAGCAGTAGATGTTTCCCGTCTTGGTTGATGTCGCTTTGTACACCCAACTAGGGTAGCCAAAAATATTCGCATTTTTTCGATGGGTAGTGTCGAGGGCCACGAGAGAATGGTAATTATCAAGTTGAGGTAGTTGAGAGTTGGGCATAACTTGCAGGGCTGCCTCGGCTTTCTTTTGCACGTCTTCGCGTACTTTTTCAGGAATGAAGAAGTCGTGGGTTAGACGGTGGTAGGGCATCAAGTCATCCCGATAAGGTCCGACGGGTGCATAGAGATGATGTTGAAGGGGTTGGAGTGGCGTGGTAAAAGCGTTTTGTGCTTGAAAATAGCCGGTTGCATGGCCGCCCATAGCCCCATGATCATCGGCGTAAGGGTTGAATTGAGGAGTTGTCAAGCCTGGGTTCACTGAGGGTATAGTAAAGGGGTCAAAAGCGACTGCGCCATCTTGCGAACTACCGTTCGAGGTGGTCTGTATAAGTCAGTCATTGGGTAGCTTGAGTGAATTCATTCGCCTTACTGCAGTATTGATGTCGTATGTAGGTGTGAATTCCCTGATGGTGGCAGGGTTAAATAGAGCGTTGTCATTCTCTTGAGAAACGACAGGACTAGCTGTGATGTGTCAGCTGGTGAGTACAAATATGACTTTGAAGACCGTTAAGGGATTCTCATACCAGCTAGCCCACGTGGAGTAAAGGCGGGAGCGCTCGCAGCTTGTGATGAGAATGTTGGTTTCTTGCCTCCAGCTTGAAGTCCGGAAGGTGTAAATGATGGTGAATCAACATTGAAAGACTTTTTTGACCTAAGCATGACTGCTGTTAGCAACGATATGTACTGACCAGGGGTGGGCAGCATCCGAGTGTAATTGTACGGTGTAATATCATGAGCCGGGTTGAGTGAAAATGCAGAAAAGGGAGATCTAAGAACCAGCTTTTGGGGAGGTGAAAAGCCAGATACAATATCAACTCATCAAGAAAGTCGTATTTGGCGCTTGTGTCAGTTGCTTCCGTCACAGCGATCGCTCTAGAGGGCACCTGGACTAATAGGTCGATTGGTCGTGCCTTCTGAAGCAACTGCAGTGTAGGTCGGTATGACTTGAAGTTTATCCTTCGGCTAGATGCACAAGCACCTGTTCCTGACCCTGACAGCTTTGCCGCAAAACGCTATATGCTGGAGTAATATATCTACCAGCACTCTTTGGAATGGAAATAGCATGATGCCCCGGCCAACGTTCGACACTTGATCGCAACGATATTTTCACGAAGTGGCCTTGACATAACCATTTTCGACAAATCGTGATGGCCATAAGCCAATCATACACATGGCGGCAGTATTCGCTCAGAGTCATGTTCGTGGGAGAGTTCCGGACAAGCCATAAACATTGAGAATAGTGGTAACCTACATTTCTTGGTTCGAGTTGTTATTCTTGTTTTGGTCGTGACTAAAAGCGCAGCCTTGATCCTCGTATCGACAATGGCCGTATATCAAAACATTTCGACAGAGGGTATCTTTATTCTCTAACGATCCCAGATTAGCCATCCTGGGGTACCCGGTATATGATTGGTAATGAGACGGGATTACGAACCGCGTCCCTTAGGTCTTGGAGACCCAATCTGGCGTCGTAGATCAGACGAGGGATACCGCGAGGTTGCCATGGTTAGTAAAAGTATATAAGTATATTGGCGGTCCGTGGGCCGAGTTTACGACGTCTGTCATAATTGTCAGCGGTTGAGTCGGATCGTAAGTCGTGGTTCAACGGTTCGCGCGTCTGGAGAGGGTTGAGGGAGGGGGTGAACGTGGCATGGTGTCGTCGCAACCCCCAAACGCGAAGCCGAGACAATCATGGCTTCGTGGGAAATAGTAGTAAGAAGGGCATCGTGAGGGCGCATACTTGATCCTGGCAAGCATTTCCCATGGTTCAATGGATCGAGGCGACGGGCCGCCCATGAATTGGAGGGACGAGCGGCGGGGTCAAAACCGGTTGCTATATAGCAACAGTAGTAGCAAGGCGCAAAAAAAGAATAGGCGGCCGTGTGCTAACACACATCAAACACGGGCCGTCACGTTAACAGGCCGTATTCCAAAGGCGGGCGAGGACGAGCGAAGCTGAGCGAGGTCGGGGGAGGAGAAACAAGACGAGGAAAGAGAGGTAAGGTATGTGGTATGCAAGAGTTGGATGAGCGAGTGAGTGGATGTGGGCGGTGGGGGTCTTCTGGGTGGAGGGACTTGCCAAGGTGAATGTCGCAGAGCTTGGCTGCGAAACAGAAACGCGCTTGTATGGACACAGTTGGGAGGCATTCAGGCTTAGTACTAAGGTAAGGTACCTTGGGCATATAACCAAGCGTGTCGAGATACTTGTCCCCCGGTACCTCGTAGGGACGCAATGACGCCAGACGCTAGGCACTAACGAATACTGGTAAGGTATTAAATTACACAACACTCGACAGAGGTGAATGAGAAACGCTGTTCGGGTTGTTCTGTCCCAGGAGATGCAATATTCCGGGGGGCTGCATCACCCTCCAAGTCCTAAAACGGAAAAGAACAGGTCGAGTGATGATAATGATAAGCTAAGCAGCCACGCAGCCCACTTCGTCTCAGAGCTCTCTCAATAAGTCGCTTTGCACTCCACCAAAGAAACACTTCAGCGTCACTGGTCCTTTCAACCAACACCTCGGCAGAGCATCGTCGTTCCTCAAACTGTGGGCATTCATGCACACATCAGTTTGAATACATAACTTAATCTTGAGGATGTCGAAGAGGCGCACTTCTTAATCTAATCCTTCAACCCCAAGTTCTGCATCAAGCAAAAAGCCAATAGTCAACAGACTCCGATCAAGGACAAGGGCAAGGACTTGGATTACTATACAAATATCGTTCCTAATCCAGTTTTCTCGACATCAGCATTAGCCAACCGAACTCATATCGACCCTACTCAGTCTACTCCTGATTTTCGGCGCCGATCGAACCGATAAATATCCAGGGCTCACGTTGCAAGTATGGCTGAAGGTGAAATTGACTTGGGACAGCTGTCCGCAAGCCAGCAGGAAGCCCTCAACCAATACACCCAAGTCACAAACCAGGAAGTCGGTGAGGCCATCCCACTACTTCGGCGATCAGAATGGAATGTTCAGGTATAGATAAACACAGAATTCTGGGCGTACTGGAGTTCCGACCGGCTAACATCTGTCTGCATCTAGATTGCAATTGCCAAGTTCTTTGATGGCGAAGCGCCCGATCCTCTAGCCCAAGCAGCGCAAGAAATACCACGAGAGACAGCACGCCTTGAAAACCTCCAAGAAAGTTTGTTGACATCATCTGTTCGATCACCTCGTGTGGTACCTCGGCAACGAACCGATCCAGCACCTAGGATTGTGCCTCAAAATCCCATGACGGGCAGGTCGCCATGGATCATCGGCCTTCTTCTCGCACCCTTGGGTTGGGGTTGGCGCGCTGCTTCTAGTCTCTTTCGCTCATTATTATACGTATTGTCATTCTTGCCAGCATCAATACGCCCACGTGCTGTCACGAGCAGGATATCGACCGGCTTCAGAGGCACCAATGGACGAAGGCCTCTTATGCCTCGAGATACAGCAGCCCGATTCAAAAGAGAGTTTGATGAGGAGTACGGGGACAATGAGCTGCCATTCTTTGAAGGTGGTATAGCTCAGGCACACGACTTGGCCAAAAAGGAACTCAAGTTCATGCTGGTAGTTCTACTCTCACCTGAACACGACGACACAGAATCATTTGTCAAAGAGACACTCTTGTCACGGGAAGTGGTCAGCTTCATCAAGGATCCCAACAACAACATAATCCTGTGGGGAGGCAATGTACTGGATTCGGAAGCTTACCAGGTCTCACAAGAGTACATCTGCACCAAATTCCCCTTCTCAGCACTAGTCTGTCTTACACCAAAAGAGGGAAGCACGCGGATGGGCATTGTCAAGCGCCTGGCCGGGCCGATGCCGCCTGCAACATATCTGTCCGAGATCAGGACGGCTATCGAGAAATACGGGTCAGACCTGACTGGAGTGCGAGCTGAACGAACGGCGCAAGAAGTGACACGAAACTTGAGAACGGAACAGGACTCAGCCTACGAGCGGTCCTTGGCCATTGACCGAGAGCGCGCGCGACAAAGACGTGAAGCTGCTGCGGCAGAAGCGGCGGCAGAACAACGAGCCCGTGAGGAGGCCCAAGCAGCAGCAAAGTTGGAGGAGAAGCGCCAGCAATGGCGATCTTGGAAGGCCACAATGATTCTCCCTGAGCCGGCTGCGGGCGACAAGAACGTGGTGCGTGTTGCGCTGAAGATGCCAGAGGCGTCGGGGGCTGGCAGAATTGTCCGGCGTTTTCCCATGGACGCCACACTCGAGGATCTGTATGCGTTCGTGGAATGTTACGATGTTGCAGTGGAAGAGGGCGCAACAGATCGTGAGGAACCAGAAGGTTACCAGCATGAGTACAAATTTCGAATCGCATCCATCATGCCACGTACCGTGTACGAGCCAAGCTCCACGGCTACGATGGGTGACAGGATTGGACGATCAGGAAACCTGATTGTCGAAGATATGCCTGTGGATTCTGAAGGGGAGTCGGAGGAAGAGGAAGAAGATGAATGAATGGGATGTAATAATGTGACACTACTTAGATGGCGGTATCAGAGATTGATAAAAAGATCTTGTATAGTCATTACAGAACTAAAAGCCATTCATTGGTAGGCTGGCTAGACTTTATAGAAGTATGTGATGTTTCGAAAGTTTTCGAGAAATCCTGCATATTATTTGACAGGTCTACAATTAGGCCATGGGTATCAGGACTAGAAGCAATCCCAGACACGAATAGGTTCCCATGATACCTTGCGCTGGAGTTGAGTTTGGTTATGTGGTTATGGGCTGCGTTAGATGCAGATGTCTTAAGACTAGTAATCATCGGGAGAACCCGAACGATGATCAAGTCCAAGTGCATGCAGATGACAATTCGGTTGCTCCCGTAAGTATCAACGCCTGCAATTTACCAAAGTTGAGTGACTAACGTTAAATAATAACCAATTAATAAGCTTCAAAGTACAGCACACATGACGTTTTGACCGCGATGATCTCCATTAATACAACAACAAGCGAACGACACGCGTTCTCAACGACCCCGCGTCCAATGTAATTATTCTGTTTTTTCCCCCTCTCTCTTTTCTTTTCCGCCTTTACTAGACACAGTCTAGTGAGTTTCTGGTAGTGACTGACTTGGCAAAATGCTGAGTCGAGCCAAGGACAGAGCTGTGAATCGAGGTCATGTGTGGGCAGGGAAAGGGGGGTTTAGGTGAACCCAACAGAGGGTTGATTGCGTAGGGTGATGTGGCTGTGCAACGACGACGAAGACGATGATGCGGGAGTGGCCTAGTTGACACATACTTAAGTGTTTGGGTGGGATGCTGGAATATGTCCAAGAGAGATTGATAACATTGTTTTATCTCGACACAAAGAGCACGTTTAATTATGTTGGAGGGAGTTTGAACGCCTTAGTACCTACCTAGGTTGATTTTGTACATCCTATTCGTTCTCACCATTATCGACAGCTGCCCACCAAGGTACCTACCTTGTGCTCACCTTTTCCTGGCCCCTCCCGTCTGGCTAATATTTACTTTCCATTATACAAGGTACCACCTGCCAGAAACCAGCAACCGACCGACCAACAGAATAGGTCTCCCCATTTGATGCTATTAACAGAGAAAGAGATATACCAAAGGACCAGCTTACTCCTTTCTTCTTGCTTCTTTGACTAAGTGGGTATTCTCCTTTTTCTGGCCTGTATCAAATCACCCAACAGCCCGGACCCTGAGGAAATCCGAACGCAGGAGTAATCTCCATATACGTTTTACCTTGCGGTAGCGATTGCCTTAAGTTTTAAGTCGATCCTTCAGAAAAAAATCAACCAACCAACAACAATCTGTAGCATCGACCCTCGGAGTCTGCCTTGAATATCATCAGCGAACAAGCAAAGCAGGCAGCCTCCAGCGCCAACGACATCGATTCTGTGTCGGTACCAGTCTTAACAAAAACACCCATCAACATCCATCAAAACACCAACACCTATCATACTACTATACAATACAATACAATACCGCCTCTGCTAATACATCCCACGCTACAGTCGCCCCCCACACACACTACAAACGCCATCACGCCGCAACGCCGTCACCAATCTTACCACGATCAACTCAAATTGGGTCCTCTCACCCCGGGCTTTACTCAACTAAGGGACAGCCAAACCAGGGACTCAGACCCTTGTTTATTAACCTGACTCCTCCTGCCGCTACCTATCCCACATCAGTCAATAGTGGTGCGCGCCAGGCAGTCAACGTCTCCAACCATTCCAAGTTACAATAAGCCCGAATTCCCTCTAGAGTCTATAGTTCCATTGGCACTTGACAAGACTATTGTTATCCTCGAAATCTCATCTCCACGATCGATATACTCCTTACGAAAGATAGACTGTTGTTCCAGATTCAATCCTTTTCAACAAGTCCTTTCTGTATTGTCGATCGAGCTCAACTCCGGTCCTCCGTCTCCCCATTTCTAAGCGCTGGTGTTTGCGCAAGCTTCGTTGCCATCATGAAGTCCATGAAGGGGCTCAGTGTGAACAAGGTGCTTGGAAGCATCCGAAAGAAGGCTGGAGGTTCGTCAACCCGTATGTGATTTTTATCTGCCCAAAGCGGTATATCCGATCGTCCTTGGTAGCAACTTCACGCATCTTGGACGCTGTAGCCTGGAATCATACTGACAAGCATCGCAACATTGCAGGTTCAGACGGTGCTTCTGGAGCAACACCTGGCGCAACGCCCGAGGCAACGGCTCACAACAGCGTGGTACGTTTCTACCAGCTGTGCGCAGGCCCAGCTACATCGCTATATCCTCGATTTCCTTGGTTGTGCTAATTGAAGCTTAGAAAGCATTCTGCGAATCTGGAGGTAAAGCCCAGGTATGTACCCTTCAGCCATTCTTTCTTCCGGTAATAGACTCGGGCTAACAGACTGCGCTTCCGTTGTTCACGGACAGATCGATGAAGTCCTCTTCCTCCCCCCTATCGTCGATGCCGCCGAATCCTCACCTGGCGCAGCCTCAGAATGTGCACGAATCATCCGAAAATACCTATCGCGAGACTACATGAGCCGAGCCTCGTGGCAGTATAACGCCGTCATGCTCATGCGCATCTTGACTGACAACCCTGGTGCCACTTTTACTCGCAATATTGACCAGAAGTTTGTCGATACCGTGCGATCACTATTAAGAGATACCAAGGACCCAAGTGTGCGCCAGATCTTGATGGAGACGTTGGATGATTTCGAACATACCAAGATAGACGACGAGAACTTGGCACTGATCGTTTCCATGTGGAAAAAAGAAAAGGATAAGGCTTTCCAGACTCATGGTGTACGCATCAATGCCCCTTGAGCTCCGAAACCTGACCAACTAACGTTGCTTATAGGGTCGTCGCGGACAGATGCCACCACAAGCTGCCCTCATGAGTCCGCCGGGCAATCCTCACTCGCAAAATTACTTTGCCAGGAACCATACCAATAAACGCCTCCCTGACCCTGTAGAGCTAGCTAGTCGGCTTGAGGAGGCTCGCACCACCGCCAAGCTTCTCGAACAGGTTGTCATGAACACACAAGCGACAGAAATCCTCGACAACGATCTTATCAAGGAGTTTGCGGACAGATGCTCGAGCGCTTCACGGAGCATTCAGGGGTACATGACATCCGAGAATCCTTGCCCGGACAACGACACCATGGAGAGCCTTATCGATACAAATGAGCAGCTGCAGACAGCCTTGAACCAACATAAGCGTGCCGTTCTAAGCGCGCGGAAACAGCTTGGTCTTGGACAAGCAACAAGTCCTCTCGAGCATTCCATGACGCCTCCAACCAACGGTGCCAACGACCACTCTCAGAGACTTGGTGATGACACAGAACCTTCGGCCTTCGGTAGTTCCTACCTGCCAAACAGCGACGCCGCCGTGGCCGGCAAGGGTAAGAACATGGAAATGTATCCTCCACCACCTGGCCCTCCTCCCTCTGGACCGGCCGGTTCCATTTCAAACAGGCCTATCCCCGAGCCCACGGAAGATCCTTTTGCGGACCCCATCCGGGACCCTCAGCAGGGAGGTAACTCGAGCAACGCCGGACCCAGCACACACAACGACTACGACGACAATCAGCGTCTTGCCTACGAGCCCTTCCACCCAGGCTTCAGGCCAACCGAGAGCTATATTGGCCGCCAAGATAGTGCTGTCGGAAAGGTCCACATGCATGGAGCTGGATCCAGTACTCCAGGCGGTGACCAGACATCCCGCCAAAGACTTGACGAGGTCTCGGATGACGATGACATTTACGATGCACCGTCCAAGAGCAAGGACCCTATGTACAGATACTAGGAGCAGCACGTCTTGATATGTTCAGAGGAAATGTTCTGCTCTCCAAGGCCAAAGGCGCATTGTCCCTGATCTTGGCTTATGGATAATTTATTGGTGCTATTGCTTTGGTATGTTAAGCTGTTGGATTGTGCGACAGATGGGAAGGAAAAAACATCAGAGTATTGAAAAGAGCTGAAGAGTTTTTGAGATAGTGGCCGACTTATTTTCTTTCCCCTTCCCCCCTTTTTTCTTCCTTATCTTCTTTATCATGTTCATTTTTATACAATATTCAATGGGTGGCAAGCACGGCGAGTGGACAGATTCCTCATAGCGTCATCGTTTAGTATACCATATTGTTCTCGCTTGCATTTGTAGTTTATACCTTGTGACATTTCCATGATAGGGTTTGCTGAGATTGAAAGCATATACCTCGGGAGTAGCGTCCACTCCAGGACACAATATATATAAGCAATTACTATCGTACAATATGTCACACAGTTGTCAGTCCCCATAGAAAGAATGGGACACGTCCTCGTGGCACGGTTACATCAAACCGAAGAGTTCATGGTTACGCAGGACTCCTTTGTTTCAGGCATCGAGTCTCAAAGATGTAATGAGGACCAAAGCTAAAGGGGGGGTTGAATAAGGGTGGTAGACATGGATCGGGATTGGTGGTTGTGTTGGTGTTGGAATCAAGAATTGACACAACCGGATGTTAGCATGGAACTTCGACCTTGTGATGTACGGATCAATGAAGTTTTTCTGGGCAGATTTCGGGATCCCCGTTGTGTAGGCTTTCCTTAAGCGTCTTGACCAGTCTCGCTGGGTATTGCAGATCGAGTCTTGATGAAGCAGGAGAAGCCTTAGTCCGTTCATGTATGCTTGTCAGATCTCGTGCGCCTCATGTGTCTGTCAGTAAAGTAAAAGCTTGCGGAGCTGCAGAGAAAGACAGGTCGTCGCGTCGACGATTCGTATCATCAGAGTCTTGTCGCACAACCGTGAAGGGTAAGCAACGCATCCAAGAGGTCAACGTCCTCGGTAGGATGGATCCGGATCCATTGCTGGACTTAGCAACCCGTAGTCGATCATTCTGTGCGAGGTTTCAGAAGAACATATCTAATTTCGGACTGGAAAGGTAAACCAGCATCAAGGAGTTTCCTTTTTGGTGGAGAGATGGTTCTTGGCGGCTCATTGAGCTGGGAGACTGGCGCAGGCAACCGTGGGGACATTGCTGGAGTATAAAAAGCAAAATCGGTAATTTCGCCAGATTAAAGTTGAACGCCTTGTCATTTATGAGCATCGGTAACTACCGTCCATGGCCTCGAAGTTTATGTAAAGGGAATAAAAGGAAATCTGGAAATGCTTGGACAACCAAGGTATTTGTAACGAGTAGGTAGGCAGGGATACGAAAATCAAGCCACTAGACTATTAGTACTTTAATACTTTGTTGACGCATGTACTTTTGGCATTAATATACCCAGAAGGTCAACTCAGGAAGGTAAGTTCAGCCGAGATTGCTTTTCAATTTACCTGTCTTGGTGCCCAAGTCATTGTATTGAATTTGAGGTAGGAGCTAGAGTGAATTTGGCCGAGATAGGAAGGCATGATCATGGCTCATCTGCTCAATTTCATGGCTCAAGCGGTAGTGCATCACACCTTCCCTTACCTTAGCCAGGGCCCAGACGACATAACTCAGCAGCTCCCACCCAGAGAGTCAGAATGACCTGACATGCCCAGCCTCAGCCTCAGCTTCAGCCTGGACACTGAACACTAGCCTACACCAACACCAACCACAAGCAGCTTGTCTTCGTGACACGTCTGGTTTAACTCAGAGATCAACTCATTGCCGAAAGAAAAAGAAACGAAAAGGAGAAAAAAAAAACACGAAACGGATGAGGTCGATCATACAGCCGCGCTTAGCCAGATCCATGCAGAGATGGTCACAAACACAAACGAAACATTTTACATTATAATCTTCATAATTCTGTCAGAGGCCAAGACCGTGTAGTCCCTGGCCAATGGTGTCCTGACAGTCACAAAGATCCACATGGAATCAGAATTGCCCTACCGCAAAGTTCAACATATTGGGCGTAGTATCGATTCAAAAGCCGCATCACTTTCTACAACAAGACATGGACATATGAGAGACCCGATTAATTAACCCGCACATGCGTTGTCAACAAAGCCAAAAAGAACCAGACGTCCAAGGATCCAGTATTTATTTGCGTTCTTTGAACGGCTCTGCTTGTCCCGCAGTCCCGTCCGGCTTCTGGAGCGGCGCCTATCTTAGAGTTGGATGGTTGATCTATGAAGCGATTGGCTCCAGAGAATGCGAAGAAAGCCATGGGGGGGAACGAGGCCAAGGATCGGTTCAGGGATCAGTTTTCTGGATGCGGGAGGGGGACGCCACCCCTGCTGGTTCATTGTCATGAGAATTCGACCCCATTTTCCTGTTTCGGGATATTCTTGCGAATCTGTCGGATTGTTCGTGTCTTTTTTTCTCACTCGATGGCCAACAAACCGAATGCATCAGATCAGATGCTCTGGATCCCCCCCCATCTCCCTTCCCCCAATATATGTGCGGCGACAGGTATGAGTCTACGACTCGTTACTATCACTGTAACGTACGACTAGCGTGTAGTGTAGCAGTACGCTGTGAGATATTCCCAGACCCTCAAAACCTGAACACAGCGACTGCAACACAATGCCATGCTATGCTTTGCTGTCAACGGGGTTGGTGGGTGAATAGGTAAACGATATTCCTCGTGTCGATGCACACAGTCAGCCAACATCAACTCGACTTATTTCTTCGGCCCTTCCCCACTCAGAGCAACGATCTGTCAAGGTGGACCCCAGCTGTCGATACCTGTCTAGTTGGGATGTCATGGGTCTGGAATAACGGGAGGCTTTGATTCCAGATACCTCCAACAATACAAATCCTTCGGGAGTTGCTCGTTTTGAATAGGGTTGCCTTTGACAGTGCATGTCATCCGGGATGCCTTGGAAATGAAAAACAGACGGTTAACAGTCGGGTATCTCATTACCATTACGAAACTGTGTCGTGCTCAACACCCGCTTACAGTGTTTTCGATGTCACTTTACACACCATGTCGCTGTGCTCGACTCCCAATTCCAGTTCTTGAAGAGGCGCCGGGGTTTTCCATCCAGTCTGCGCTCTTACTCCCTATCACTCTTGCTCACTACTGTATCAAAAACGAAACCCCTGGCCAGTTGTGAATCTACCCACTCCCGATCACCAGGCCTTATGGAATCCAGGTCGATCTCAAATCCAATCCTTACCGATGGCCCTCTTTCTACACTCCGATCGTTTTGGACTTCTTCAAGAAACTCAGCCCATATTGACATGGAGGATGGTCACGTAGACAGGTCATGATGCTGGAACTGGAACGTCCCTCATTTAGGTTGACGACGAGCTCTCCACCAGATGCAACTCTATACAGTCGGTTTCGCTTCTCAGTTGTTTTCTTTTTACTATTATTCATTTTCCCTCCCTTTCTTCTCTTCCTTGTTGGTAGTTGTATGCAAATTCCTCATTGCCAACTCATGCTGGGTTAATTACTTACCTAGTAGGTACTGACGTTCCTTCGAGTACCACTGTATTGTACATTTACGTTTACAACCCTGCGTCTATGCGTGGGTCTGTATGTGTTTAAAAGATCTTCCTTGCTTCCTTCATTTTCTGTCCTTTTTTTTTTTTTTTTTTTTTTTTTGCTCCTTTCTTCCTTTTTTCTTTTTTTTCTTTTTTTTTCAAGCTTTTTTAGTT